>JAPDSC010112937.1:56145-72549 GCA_026290005.1 Latrodectus geometricus
ATATATATATATATATATATATTAAGCTGAAGATTTCATTATAAAATAATTTTGATAAGATAAATTTTCATAATTTGTAGAATTTCCTAGGTAAGGTTTTGAATGCAATAGTTGTTCTGTTTTAAATTTTTGTGCTAAAAAAATGTTTTCCTGTCAATCTTATTACAAATAATGATTAATGAGTGGTTTGATTTAATAATCTGTTTCTAATATTTAATAGAAGTTTTCCTTTCGACTTTTATCGCATTATAAGCATTTTAAATAAGATTAGCACTATAAATAAAAATAGGAATTGTATAGATATTTTTGGCAACACTCTTTTTATATGTTGCTTATGAAAATCTCTACATATTACCAGAAATTGAATTTTTACTATTATAAAATCATTTATGCTGTAGGCATTAATCTAACTGCGAAATAAACTCATTAAATTTACAAAATTATTAAAATTTGCCTACATAGTTTTATTTCTAAATAATAAAACTATAAATGTTATAATAATAAATTTTCCCTGTAACTAAATTATGAAACTTCAAATATCTAGAAATTTAATTTCTGTTTCTCTTACTGATTCTAAAATGTTATTCTCCAAATATGTTATATGTAAGCATATTCACAAAATAAATATTCAGGATTTATAATAAAAAATTTTATTTCCATTTATTACTTAATCACGTCACAAATTTATGTAGAATAACTCTTACGTCATTTTGAAAATCAATACTTTATGTAAATATCACTCTTGAACTTTGACCTTCTTGAATAAATCTTTGGCATTTAATAAATAAAAATGAAAAATTTTAAGGATAAATTATTCTTCATTATTGCAGAAACTTAATTCATAATATTTCTTTTCTGAGAAATTTCCATCTCTAGAATTTTATTTAATTTAGAAAATTTAAATACATTTGTTACATTTCATAACATACTGTTTTGACAAAAATTTGTTTCTGTATCATTCTTCATATATTAAAAGTAGACTAATAACCAAAAATATCCACAGTAATATGGTACATTTTTACTATTTTACTCAAATATTACTTCAAAATGAAAATTTTCTTCCAGTAAATTGAGCATTCTCAATAAAAAGCAAATATTTAAATTTTAGGAAAATATTGATGGATATCAATAAAAATAATATTACAAATTTTAAAAAACTTTGCATAATTTTTGTTTTTTAATCAAATGTTTGAAAGCTTAATGCTGAATAATCTTTTTAATTTTTAAGTAATAAAATTATGCTTTCAAATTTTGAAACCTTTTTGAAACCTCCTTTGGCTTAACATCACATTTATTATACAATAAGTAAAGTTAACTTTAAATTTAAAATTTCACATCTAACGCAAATTTCGCAATAACTATGTTATATTTTTAAAGTAAGTTTATAGTTAAATTAAACTTAAGTAATATGGTCATATTAAGATAAATGAATGGATTTAATTTGTAAAGTTTATATTAATATACGTTTGTCTTATATGTTTAAATCACTCTCTCTATATATATATAACCAACCACTATTAAGTATAGGCACATTTATCAAACTTTTAGTAAATTAAATGTTATTTTATAGTAATGAAATATACAATCCACAATGTCAGGATGTCATACATATTAATAGTGCACAGTAAATTAAATTGTATGCTTCATAAATATGAGAAAATATTTATGTAATTGATGTAGTTCAAGTAAATATTTAAAAAAAACTTATCAGTGAAAATTTATTTAATTTAAATTTTAATTCGATTAAATTCTGTGCAATTTGTATGATTAAGTTTTGCGGTGCAAATTCTATGAAATTGATCAGAATATTATGGGCATACGAAATTTGTAATTGCATGTAATAACCAATAAAATTAATTAAATATATGCATTTATTATGTTTAAGTAATCATATTGTTCTTGTACAACAATAATTTATAACATAAAAATAGTAGCATTAATTTATTTTGTCTAATTTATGCCATGCTATGAAAATTTAAAGAAATAATTTTAATTTATGTATCTCTGTTGATTATTTTCATTCCCCTATATTTTGAATTGATATATTGACATTTAATTGATAATAGTATTTCTTCAAAACTGTAATATTATTAGTTTAGTTTCAATTTATTTCTCATAAATTGTTCAATGTATAATTTTTATTTTCATGAAACAACTCAAATCAAACATTCTTAGAAATAGGAAATATTATATTTTAAAGTTTTTCACTTCTAGATATTTATATGGAAAAGTTTTATTTAGTGAGGAAGACCAAAATGTTTGTAAAATTCACTTTGAATATCGAAAATTGCTTTTTGGTAAGAATATTACAAGGAAAGAAATAGTGGGCAATGTTCACATATTCAGAACATGGTAAATGTTTCTTGATAGACAACACGTAGATATTTCTTTTTCAAAAAATTCATTGAAAATGATTTCACCTTTTTCGGGAAAATGCAATTTCTTTGGATGCATAAACAAACTGATTTTGACTTTTTCGTATACTTTTTCTCCATTTATATAACACTTTAAAAAAAGTTTTGTCAAAAATTCCAAAATTTACTTAAATATTAGATTTAAATTATAAGAAACCTTTAATTTTTTGGGGAGTTTTTACTATCAACAAAATAAAATTTTACAATTTAATACTTACGTTTTCTTAAGTTATTAAATTATTTCTTTACATTAAATTTAACAATCGATAACATTCATGGATAATTTGCTTACAAGCATATTGTAAATAGAATTGACTAGCGTACTTACAAATTTCATGAGTTTTAACTTTCAGGATAGAACTTATATCTAGATTTCGAGTAAGATAAAAAAAAACACAATTTTGGAAACTAGTGTTTGGGCTTATCGTGACATAGTGGTAGAACAGAGCTCTTCAGTACATAAAATCCCGGGTTCAATCCCAATCACTGCTGAACATCGGAAAATGGATGGAACTTAAAGAATATAGTTTAAACAACTTCTGAATACAATTCTATAGAGGTGAAGGCTTCGAAGTTTCTCAGGTTTCTTCCTTTGCAACAGGTGAATGCGGCTTACTATCTATGAAACGTCTTCTCAGAAGACAATTCACGTGGTGTTTGATAAAATTGCTTAAAACGATCTTTATCCTTAAGACTTGGGTTCATTAAGTTATTAGTTCCTTAAGACTACATGGTGTCAAAACCATGATGTTTATTATTTATATACTTCGTTAAAATTTCATTTTGAACCCCAAAGTGAAGTCTCTTGGTTCTTTTATTGACATGAAAGAATATTATATGCCAAGGTCTTCCTAAAAAGTTTATTCCATTCTGTTCTATTCTTCACCCGAGCCAGGCTGGCAGCCGAATGGTTAGTTCTCTGGATTTCGGTTTAAAACTTCGGGGGCTCAAATTCCACATTTGAGCTTGGATGTTCGTAGTGTGGTTCGAAATTCACTTTAAACCATACGTCCTCGTTTAACTAGCCGTCGTGTGCAAAAAAAAATGACCGTTGAGCAACATACAAACAAACCTCTTCTATAGGATACAGCAGTTAGTAACTCTTAATTTCCGAAAGTCTTCTTTAACACAGTCTACCTATCTTAATTTTCTTTCTCTAACTCTGGTTCTTATTTATCTGAGGCAAAGATCTTGAATGTCATAAGGCACAGACGGACAGTAAATTTTATATGATTAATTTTGATGAATACATTAAAAATAATTGTATAAAAAAATACATATAAAATGACATAGATATCAAGTAATACAAAATAATACCAGCAACCCTGTACATCTCATACAACTCATTGTTGTATCTGTGTATCCATGATACTCCATCAACATATACTGCACCCATAATTTTCCTCAACATGAAACCTCATGGTTAAATAGCTAAAGGATGATCAAATGGCGAGTAAAAAGCTTAAATAATTTTAGCTATGAGATTAAAACCTAGTTTTAATTTTAAGACTCTTTCAACAAAATTTCAATGCAATTCTTGACGTTTGTGTACTTGGAAAAAAGTGTAAAATAACAGCTGCTAAAGGAAAAAACACATTTTCAAAAATCAAAAAATAAATACCTTTATTTTTTTAAACAGATTGCGAAAATGTAAAATGATGGAAAATCCGATGTCAACCTATTTTTTGTCTACCCCAATTAGTTGTGCATAAATAACTATTCTAATAAGAGCAAAAGAACCAGTCATCATCGTTCTTGGAATGGAAAAAGATCCGAAGGAAATATTAAATTAATTAACATCATCAAATAAACATCTTTACTGATACCTCAAATTAAAATTAATTACAGTTCAAATTAATCACAAATGCTTTAATCAAAATTTCAAAATGACTCATAGCTTTTATTTTGAATTATCCAGTGGCTAACCTCCTGATAAAAGTTTATTCCATACCACGTAATAATATATTTCTTATTTTTAATGCCAGCTGCTATAAGATCCCGCTACATCTTTCAGTGCTACAGGGGATGGAAATAATGCCAGTTTATGTAGAGGGGCTTTCATAGGGAGTGCCATCGTTCAAAAGTAAATGAGTCTTCATAATTTAGAAGCAGTTGATTCCCAGGCTTGGCCAACCCCCCCCCCTCCCCAGAGGTATAATTTATTTTCAGGACATATTTAGAGTATGTACACATAAAATGTGGCCTTAAACGCTTGCATTAATTATATTTTATTAGCTATCATTTTTATAATAATGATGTATATATAAAGAAGGATGATGGAGTTAATTTAATGAAAATGTTGTGTTTTCGATGCTAAATTGCCCAATGTAACGGAAAATAAATATAAAATATATATAAACAATAAATATCAATAAATGAATACTTGCTAACCTTAATGATTGCTAACAACTTCACAAAAGACATGTGCCTTTGGCAGCAAAAGTAAGAAAAACTTTCTTATGCTATTTATTAGTAATATTGCATTATTTCTCGTTTGTTGTCCGATTGAGAAATTTATTATTCTTTTGGGTAATATACATATTGATTTTTCAGAGAAAATACTAGACTTTCATCAAGCATTTTAAATGGTAAAATAAATAAATACTTAGGGAATGTATCTGCCCAACATGTGAATTCTGCATATGGTTAATGGAAAAGAATAGGATCTTATATTTTATTTCAGATCTATATTGTGGACAGATTTATTTAATGACTTATACTAGTATATCTCACTCAGATATAAGTTTTTAAAGGAGAAATTATAACTAGTGCAAGAAATGAGTTATATATAATTCACATGTCTTTCAATAAAAATTAGTTGTCGCTATTTTATGATTAATGTTTGATTTTGTTTTAAAATATATTAATTTTAATAAATACTAAAATGCAAAATTTTGATTTTAAAAAATTTATTTTTTGAAACTTTATTATGTTTTCATTACTTTTACATTTTAAATTAAAAAAGCAAATTTCTACAGAAGATTCCTATGCTTTTGCTTAAATTTTTAAACTTTTATTTTTATTTTCAAATATGCCATTCTTCCATTTATCATTAGATGTTTTTATCTTGTTTTTTTTATATATTTTTTGTTAGTTTGATATTTTACTATTACATGTGTGTCAACATCATTTTTTATCCCTTCAATGTTATTCACGTGGCACATCGTGACCAATACAACATACCAACTTCAAAATGACTTTTGAAAATATATAGCATTTACATTAGATGATTTATAACTCAGAGTTTTTATCTAGGATGTGATTTTTTAATTGATTGATATGCTCTAAATCCCATAGATGAAATTTCTGAATTATTCCATGATTAAAAGAAACCCATTGGTAAATTTTTCCAAACTTTCTGTTCAGTATTCCAATATTAACTGCAATTTCGTTAATAGTGGAAAAGATAATTATTTTTACTTCCATTTGGTCAATATGTTTAAAGACCACTATCTTTCTTATTATAAATCTGAGCTTCCTCTTGTAAGAAAGGAATTTTATACAAAACTTCCTATATCAGTATAAATGATGAGTTAATAAGAAGATCCAAAATATATAATAATCAAGTGGAGTTTGTACATATATATATTTATGTAACGACACATAAACTTAATTTAAATTTAAGTCAGTTTTTTATAATTTTTTTACTTAGTAATTTTCTATTTCATTTTATTTATTTCCTCTTTTCAGCCTTGGTAATTATATTAACTAGCCTAGAAAATATTCTTTTATGAAATGTGAATCAGGACTTTCTTGATATAATCTCAAAATCAGAATAGAAGAATCAATATACACTTTTATTAATATAAGTTAAGGTCTTTGAAAATATAAGTTCAAAATATAAATTCAATTCTTTGAAAATATTTATTTTAATAAACATATACATTTCACTAAATAAGTAATTCGGTTAGAATTATGTCTATGTTCCTAAAATTTAGCTTTTGTATTTATCATTATTTCTCATTTGAAAAAAATAATATTCATATTTTTTTTAGTTCTCTAAGAAAATTAATATTTTGGATCATCGGAAATATTAATTTACATTCACTTTCGGATATTATTAATTTCATACAATAATTTTTATTATATATTTTACGGAATAAAATGCTCTGAAACTAAAAAACATTATTGTTAAATTAAACACTTTATAAAATAATTTCCCATGCTTAATTTATATTGTATTTATCAATTGTTTAAGTAATTCATTTTATAATATTATTTTATTCTTTAGAAATCATTGAGAATGCTTTCATACAAATTCTCATTAAATAATCGTTTTGTGAGAAGTAATAGGAATTCATTCTTCATTCTGCTCATCAATTAAGTTGCCCTCTTTTAAAAATATTATAAGTTAATTGGCATGTTTTTGAATTCATAATCTGCTTGTTATTATATGTATCTCATCTGTCATAAATGACTGTCGGTAACAATAAAGATCCCTAAATGATAAATAAGCCTTCGTATTTTAACTAAATACAGCTGCCATTTCGAAATTCAAGAAGAATTTACGTAGAGGAAAAAAAGATTTTGTTTTCAAAGTTGCCAGATGAAAAATGCTTTACTTTAATTGAGTTGTCTGACAGAAAATTATATACTAAAACTCTAAGAAGATTAAATAAGCAGTTTCATAATCATTTGTACTTCCCTTTCCGCTTTCAACATGTTTTGCTTAAAATTAATTTTGCTTTTAAAAAATATTTTTATTTGTAGAAGAAATATGACATATTTTCCTAATTATGATGTAATTGCAATAAAAAAATTATATATATTTCTAAATTTTTATTTTATTAATATTATCAATGATTTAGCAATTACTTTTTTTATAAAATGAAAATTGTAATTATAAGGAATCGGGTTTGACAAAAGACCTACTAAAGTGAAATTTTGAAAGTAACTTTTATGTATTTAACTGCCATTAAAACTTGTTCTCAAATTTAAAATTGAAATGCATTTCATTTCAAAACTGACCTAAAATAAAATAAATAATATAAGTAAATCTAATAAATATTTAAAGATTTTTAATCGGGGGTTTAAAAAAATAAGAAATTTTGTAATTGTTTTAAAGTTGCTATTGTTAAATTATAATAATAATTTAAGAAACAAGTATTCTATTATTCTAAAAATTATCAAAATTTTGAAATCAAAAATCTAAAGATTTTGATAAATATTGTTTAATTGAGACTAAACTATTTTATTTTACGTTTTAGTTTTTAGTAACAAGATTCGAATCTACGTATTCGAATCTTGTTACTAAAAAGTTGGAAACAGGATTCTATATGTACATTTGACAGGTAGAGTGAAAAACGAGCAGATATCTGCTTGAATCACAGCTATAAATATATATGAGATAATTAGAAAATTAAATATTTTGGCCCTTTAAAATATTTATAAAAAAATAAAAATTTTCAACACCATAAATAATAAAAATAAATTAATCAAACTTCATTAGATAAAAATTATTTTAAAGTTTTCCGAAGAGATGTCGAATATTATGTGAAAAACAATTCTATTTTTTTGAGATTAATTTTTAGCTTGTCTGTGATTTTACAATGATTACTATTAATAAACATGGTTCTTTGTAATTAAAAAGTAGACATTTCATTTAAAAATATTTGTAAAATGGAGTTAGAGTTCCTGATCAATTTCTCTATACTATTTAATCAAATATAGGAACTAATGTGTTATAATGATATTTAAATAAATCATTTTCTATGAGAATAATTCTAAAACAGATATTGAATTTGGTGTAAAAAGAGATAAAATAAGTAAATAAAATTGCTTTTATGTTCAAAGATATTTATATGAATATCAATAAATTTATTCTTACTTCATCAAACAAGTGCTTAGAGAGATTGCAATTTCTATTTTAAGCACAATAACTATTAAATAATTTTTTTTCATATCATTGCATTTTGACTTTGGAGAAACAGGGATTTTCTATAAAATACTTAATTATAATTACAAAATGGATTGTATTCAAATAAATCCAAATTTTTATACTTTGATTACAATTTTATTATATTGTAATGAAAAAAATACAAGTGCCTAATTTTAATATTTAAATATTATATTTAAATAAGTTCAAATTTTCGTACACAGACAAAACAATGTGATATTTAATTAATGTGAGTGGAGCATTTATAAAGGATGCTAAAGATAATTTTAAAAAAACATTTCAATATTGTTGGAATTATAAAGAAGCGAAGCCATTCATTTAATGCTGGAAAAAAATAATCATTGGCTTTCCGACCAAGGATGGGAGCATTTCGAAAAGAGCCAATTTATAAATTGTTCGAGCATCGCCTAAGTGAAAGTATTCGTTTCAAGACAAAATGGCTCTATCCAAAATCAGAAGGGTCACAGTTGCAGTTTACCTTGGGATATGGATGACAGAAATGATTGACGGCTGCACAGATGCTTTCGGGTGATTAAACGTGCAACCAATGACCAACCAATGGTCAGCCAAAATATTACAGAGAGTTCTCCACAATGGCTATTCAGTGGACGTTGCTGGGTATGGAATTCATCAGCTATCGTCTGGTTAATGCATTAAACTGAATGCAGCTCATCAATGGCAAAGTCTTCAACTTTCATATCAGTGTCACAACTGCATATCCACTAAATGGCAACAAATGTTTTTTTCTGATTATTAAGTTTTATGCTCTATCATTTCGGAAGTAGTTGGCATATATTACGTAACACGTCTGAAAATAAACATCGTGCACATTTACCAGAAGCTTGAAGAAGGTTTATTTCGATCTGTGGGATATTTCCGAGACATTTTCTGGCTCCATTCAACAATAAGGAAGGCACAATAGATCAACACAAGAATCCATCTGTTCTTGCGGGCAATATCCATCCCTAAATCCAAATTGTTTTCTCTCAAGATAATATCATTTACCAGCAAAACAATGCATGATTTCATGTATTTCACAATATACGTGGTGGTTTGAGGTCCACCAGGAAGGTTTCATCTTTACTTCCTTGGCCAGCAAGCTCCTTAATCGGGAGTCTGGAGAACCATTTCTATCAGGTTGTTTAAGCCACAGATTCTCAACCACATAATTTTGTACAAATGGTGATATAACAGGGGTTGTCATGGCTCATCATTCCAGAAGATGTTTTCTATCACTTAACTGACTTTCTTTCTACATATCTCGCAATGGTCCACTTTGGAGGAAGTGATAATTTTGACTTTAGAACACATGGCCACGTTAAGATCACTAAACTGTGTAGATTGCTTCCTAAATTTTAGTACATTGAATTTAAAAAAAAAAATTAGTAATGTAATGTAAAAATAATTTTACTTTCTTACTTTTAATTTTATTTCTGAAAACTATATTTCGCTTAATTTATTCAGAATTGGTCTTTGTGATACATTCACAAATATTAAAGTGAAACTGCTCTGAACAAACTTTTTTAATCTTATTATTCTTTAGCTTTGATTAAATCTATACTATTAAAAAAATCAATCAAAATTTCAATTTATGAAGTATTAATGTAAAAACAAAATGTTTTTTATTTTTATTTCTGTTGAAAAAAATAATTTCATTTAGTATCAATATTGAAATTAATAATAATAAACTAATTTCGTAATTTTAAAATAAATGTAAAAGATCGATACTATTGTTAATGTAATTAAAATAGGATAAGTGTCAAATATTATTATTGATCCAAATTTTAAAGTCTTTTAAGTATGAATTTATTAAATCATGTTTACAAGTCCTTCAAAACATGAGACGTTGATTATTACAGATAATTATCTTTACTGATTTAATGGGATCTTATTAAAACATGTGCATTTCACGAAACTCTTAAGATTTTCACAAGAAGGAAAAGAATAAATCAGTTAAGTCACACAGAGAAGTCCAGAAGTAATTATAAATTTTTTTCTTAAGGATACTTAATTTCTCTTGAGGATATATAAGCTTCGCAAAATTATTTTCAATGTGTTTTTTCACGTAAAATAAAATACTTCAAAATGAGAATAGTGCTTCAGAATTTAAAAAAATAATGTAAGTGATTACAGAAAGAAAATTTACTGTATCAAAAGATTTTTAAAACAAAATTGCAATTTTTTGACTGAAATCTATAAGGTGTTGCTGAAGCTTTCTATTTATTTTTCTTTCTCTAATGATAAAGCTGCAATGAGACATTTTGAAAAGATTTTTTTTTTTCTAAAAATAGAAATAACATGAAAATTTCATTACACAAAATACATATTTTTGTGAAAAAAATTAAATAAACTTGTGAAAGAAAATTTTGCCTAAACTTTAATGGTTTTAAGAAAACATGAATGAGAATTTATATTTGTAAAGTAAAAAACTCTAATTGCTTAATTTTCTTATGAAACCAAATGTCCCAAAATAAAATAGTAATAAAAAACTATAATGTGCGTAATTAGTTTTGATGACAATTAAAATTTTATTTTAATTAAAAAGATATTTCAAAAGTGATGAGACATATAGTACTTTATGCAATTAAAAATATTTTTAGATTACATTTTTTTAGAATAAACATTGTATTCCATATAAAACAAAATGTTTTCCTATTAAAATAAAAAAAGAATTTACAATTTCTTAAATTCAATTACATATTCAAAATTTAGTTTAACTAAAAATACAAGCATATGATTTTGATATTATCAAATATTTTCAATGAAGACCAATATTTTGAAAGATGTATATTGAAAATTTAATTGAAATGCTTACACTTCTGTCGATTAAGCATTTTCTATTAAAGTGATATTATATTTCATTAGAAATAATATCCGTAAATATACAAATAATAAATAAAATAATTTAATCTTATATCTTTAACTTTTCTTAAATTCTTAAAATATTCTTAAATTGAATATCTTTCATTACGTTTTAAAACATTTCTCTAGTAGTATGAAATGATTATGTAGTTAAAATTTCTGATTGTGAAAAATGAAAACTTTTTTAGAAATACAATCATTTTAATATCCTTTTTAGAGAAAACTCATCATTTATTTAACAATTGAGTCTACATTGTACTAATCTTTGTCTCGTTGAAATGCATGAAACAGATTATTTGAAAGGATTTCGAGAAAATTCAATCTTATTTCAATAAATATGGAAACATTATAAAAAAGAAGAGAATATATTCAGTATCAAATAATTTATTTCCTTGGCATTTTCTCTGTGCTTTTATTTTTGTTTTTTGTTAAATTCTTATTTAGTAAAATGATTGTACATGAGTGCTTGATTTGATTCATTGTAAACAAAAAAATAGGATTTTATTTGCAAAAGGAATTTAGCTTACTGTGATTATTTTTTATTCCTTTAATATATAAGTTTTTTTCAGATAAATAATTCTACTTTTTATTTCATTCAAAAATGACATAGAAATCTCTCTTAAATTGAATTCCATTTGGATGTTTATATTTTTACCATGATGATTGGTAAATACTCCTTAAAGATAAATATGTTATATATTTCAAATATTTTTGGGGTATGTTTTGTTCTTCATATACATAATGCATTTGCATATTGCTTTTTTTAAAAAAATTCCTTTGTCATTAAATATTATCATAAATTTAGTCAGTATAAAATTCGTTGCAAATTCAAATATTTAAAGATAAGAAAATATTTTAGAGACCTTTCATTTAATTTTATCATATCTTTTAAATCTTGAAAACTGTCTTATAAACTCATTAATTTCATAAAATATGAGAAAAATAATATGGCGTTAAAACAAAATACAACTGTTGCAAAAGTTTTATAAGCCTAATTATCATTAGCAAAACATAAATTGGCCTTTAATATAGACATTTTTTGATTTCAAAACAATGCAAAACCATTTTGGAGTTAGTTTAATTATCTTATTGTAGTCATAATTAGATTCATTATTTAAATTGCTCTCAAAGAAATAATAAATTGAGTAAATAATCATTTTCTTTTTTTAAATGCTTTTATAATTTTAGTTGCCGATGACAATTATATACACAACTACCATTTAAATGCAGATTTTCTTTTTTATAAAAAAGAGGAAAAAGAGAAACAACATTTGCAGAAAGTGTCATAAGTGTTGAAAATAAATGTTAATCAGTTATTACGAAACACAGCTATCAACTTAGCAATTAGAGTAATATACATGCTGCTTAAAATAAATGGGAAAGAATGTAATCTATTTAATTTGAATTTCAAAGAAATGAAAAAGAGATAAGTAAATGGGCTGTGAAGTGAGAAAAATGTTATTTTACTGCATGCTTTTAACATATTATTGCTTTATACAGAGAGTATTTACAAATAGACTGATCTCTTTCGAAACTGAATAGAAAGAAAACAATGACATATGTCAAAATCTTCTTCAAAGAATATTGTCGTGCGGAAATAAAAGAAAGAAATTCTATTTTATTCAAACAGTAAAAGTTCTCTTTCTGTTCAGATAGTAAACATTTTCATTCAAGGTTGATCAGAAATAGCACATTTTGCATCAAAGTTAATGTTACAAAAGTAGAACCACATTCTTCACATGTTGTCTCTTATGAATACTCCCTATGTCATATTAAAATTTTCAATATTTTACAAAATGCTATCATGGTAATAAAATTGATTCAAATTATTTATGATTAAAATTCTATTTAAAAATATTTAGAGAATGTTTCTTTCTTTTTTAAATGAAATGCAAGGTTGAACTTGATCGTGATTGCTTGACACTTCGATTGTAAATATTTCAAAAATATATTTACGTGATTTTAATGAGAAGTCAGTTGAGATTTAGCTATACTTGCTAATATTTCGTGAAAATATTTTCCATTTTTCAAACCGTTAAAAACCTGGCATATAAATTCAAATATATTTATAGGATCAAGCAGAAAAAGGAAGGAAAGCCATAAGTGGAAGCTACTTAGGGAAACGAAATTACTCTAGCAACAAAATGCGACGTAGAAAAATGCAAAAATAGGGAATGAGAGTTTTTAAAAAAGATAGGGAAAACGTAAAGCTTTGAATCAGCATAAACATTATTTAGAAATAATTAAGTCAGCAAACAAAAAAGGAAGAAAGCCAACCACGCTGGGTACAAAATGGCGAAAACACAAGTAACAAAGTCCAATATGAAAAATTTGGAAAAAAAAATAAATATGCGATATTTTGCAAAAAACTTAAAGAATACCAAATGATAATTTGGAGTAACAACTTGGTTATATATCAGTTACATAAACGTATTGTTTAAAATTTATGTTCAACGCAGTGCTTAGTACTCTCAATTATATAAAACTGCCGAGTTTCTGTTTTTTTTAAGGATATAATAATTATCAAAATTCAAAGAGTACAATACTCTGTTTTACAATCCTTATAAATCTTTAATTTTGGACAGTAAAAGAAAGCCTTTGACAAACAATAATATGATATTGAATAAAATCGATCGGATTTAAATAAATAAAATATGATACACGTTATCAATTAGATCACTTTTATCTGATATCCTGCATCAAAAAGAGGAAATCACCAATGTTTTGATGTATCTTAATATTTCCTGTACATTATTTTCGGTCACAAAATGCCTATTAGATTGCCATGCAGATCACCATGTTCACTGATTCGAGTTACAGCTCCTATCATTAACCCATTTCATTCATAAAATGGTATTTTCTGAAAAAACATATAAAGGTATTGAGTTCATTTCTTTGAATAGAGCCATCTAGTTCCAGGTTGAAAATATAATCAAGTGTAAGCAACAGACAGCCATAATGTAGCTGATAATTATTGAGATTTGTTTTTTTTAAGTCGTAATATTTTTTTACTTGCGTTCTGCTAAATAAAATTGTTTGTTTCAAAATTTTAGTGTCACTTTTACGACAAAATGCTTAATATCTCTCTCTGATTTGAATCTCACAATAGTAAACAGCATTTGATTTCAGTCACTCTTTGTTTAATCACAATGTGTAGAAGGCAATCGCCATTACACAAAGAGATTTAAAAAATATCGGAATACAAAATTTTACTCAAGGGCATTGGAATCATTCTGATCAAGCATGCATTTTGATTTGAATTCCTACATTCCATTGCGTGAAAACCTCTTTGTGCAACTGAGCAGATTGAATCAACGACTTACTCAATGAGAATTTTTTGTTTTCAATGGTAATTTTTTTTATGTGAAAGCAACGTAAACAACTCGATCGTCGTATAACATACCTTGAAATTTATTTCAAATCTTCAAGATGTCCTCCTTTGCCCTTGAAAGAAAATCTACCACACATCTTCTAGTTTAATAGAATCTATTCTCCCGATGATAAGCAAAGCTATGAATTCTTGAAAGGCAAGTTGAAATATTTAAAAATAACTTTTTTTCTTTTATTGTTTGTTCTTACTTGAAAGATTTGACCTATATCAAATCAGCTACACAAGGTTATTGACCTAAAAATGCAATGATATTAACTAAATTTGATATAGATTGGCCTTTAGGAAGTCCAATACAACCCAGAATGTGATCTGGTGATGCTTTGTGGTGGGTGATACAAGTAGGACGGATTTTCTTGCCGATATCGAAGGGTATACGCTTAAAGTGGCACCTTGTTTGTCTAGGCAGACCTGACTGGGAATCTAAGTCTGGTCATACCTAAATAGATTTTAGGATAGATTCCAGCAGAATGCCATAGAATGTTCCTGTGAATACAATGTGAATGGGTTGAATACGCCATATTAAATTGAGCTTATATCTCTCATTTGAGTATAGTTCTTAACAAGTAAGAGAAGAAGCAATGGTCATTTAAAAAAAATCACCATTTTCAACCAGTCCATCTTCATTACCACTAATAAAATATCCTCTCTTAATACAAGTACTTAAAAGTTTAATTTTATAAATCAGGTATATAAAATTCCTCAAACAACATATTTTAAATTCATTTAATTACCATGTGTGACAGTAACACCATTTATAAATGGCACATAAAGAAAGCAGAAAGCGGCATTTAAAATGTATGAAATTTTTAGAGCAAATTGGATACGCTGCGTTGCACCTTCATAGAACAACATTTGTAAAGTCATGTTCTATTCGAACAAGTTTCTCATCACCATTCAAAATTTATTGTCTGAAAACGAATGTGAATTATCCCAATAAAAAATTTGTAATAATAATGCAATCAAGCAATATTTGTGTGAACGTGACTTGCCTCAATCTAAAGGATGCAACTTATCAACGATTGGGTACAAGTCAAATCCCCCTCCCTTATGGGTTGTTCCATGTAGAAACGGATATATTTTTGGATTGACTAAAAATGCAATAATAAATATTGGCCATACAATTTTGTATTTTATCGCCAATATTTATTAAAAACACCTGTTTTTTTTTAACTTTTACATACCTCATAGTTATTAAAATGACTTGCGACAGACTAAGACAATTAGAATCCAGAGGCTGTTTTCTAAGGAGTGATAAAATAAACATTTGTGATCCAGTGAGCAGATTCCACTGTTCTTGCAGAATAACACAATTTTAAGTAAAGAAAATTCAGAAATAAAGTACATTTTTTATGAAATATTTAGGTTTAATAATAGCGTTGTGTGTTATATGCGAATGTCCGTATACATTGCTTTATATAGCTTTCGTTAAGATTTAATAGGCATAAATATAATTTTTATTCACTTTATACCAAAAAACTTGAAACAATTTGCAAGATTAAAAAGCCTTTATATAAATTATTTTCATCATTTTAGTAGGAAAAATTATTTTAAAATAATGTCAATTTAAAGCATAATATACTTGACATTATTTTATATAACTAGTATTTATAAAATAATTAAATGTATTTTTCTAAAAGTAATCATTCATATGAAATTAACTGATTTTGCAAATTAAATTTATAATTCCTAATAACTAATATTTATATAATTTAATTTACTTTCAACTATTTTATAATATACAACAAGATATATTTATTTTTGATTCATATAATACAGTTAGTAACAAAAAAGTATCTTTAAGGATTAAAATAATTTTAATTATCTAAATATAATAAACTTTG
>JAPDSC010112939.1:0-11528 GCA_026290005.1 Latrodectus geometricus
TCAACATTCAACATTTTACTGCGAAGCAAAGACCTGTTTCATCAGTTTATTGTGGACATGTATGCCAAGATTGAATCCGAAAGGCTGCGATACATTCGATTGAACCAGAAGACGTTGAGAGTGGAACAATATGCCCATTTGAGGGATGCCGTTATGAATGATGGAAATGTTGCTGACATGGGACAGTTAGTTATTTTACCGTCCAGCTTTACAGGGGGGCCCAGGTACATGCACGAAAGGACCCAAGATGCGATGACCTATGTGCGAAACTACGGTAGACCGGACCTTTTCATCACCTTCACCTGCAACCCCAACTGGAAAGAGATACAAGAAGAACTTTTCGATGGACAAAAGCCCCAGGATCGCCATGATTTGTTGGCAAGAGTCTTTCATCTCAAGCAAAAGGCACTCATCAGTCTTATCACAAAGGCGAAGATTTTTGGTGATACTCGATGTTACATGTACACGATAGAGTGGCAGAAGAGAGGACTTCCTCACGCCCACATTCTGGTTTGGCTGAAAGACACCTTGCACGTCCATAGGGTCGATGATTTCATCAGCGCAGAAATCCCGGATCCAGAAGAAGACCCAGACCTCTTTACCACGGTCACGAAACAAATGGTGCTTGGCCCCTGCGGACGCATAAATCCCCGCTCTGTTTGTATGAAGGATGGAGTCTGCACGAAGCGATACCCTCGCCAGTTCTTGAAAGAGACGCAGACGGGACAAGACGGATATCCACTGTATCGTCGTAGAAGCCCTGCAGATGGAGGTTTTACAGCAAGCATCAATCTATGAGGATCAGAAGTTTCGGTGGACAATGCCTGGATCGTTCCGTACTGTCCACTACTATCCAAAATTTTTAACGCACATATCAACGTTGAGTACTGCAATTCTGTCATGTCCATAAAGTATGTATGCAAGTATGTCAATAAAGGATCCGACATGGCTGTATTTGATGTCACCAGTGGAGCCAATGAACTGAATGAAATTCATCAATATGAGATGGGAAGATACATTAGCAGCAATGAAGCAGTGTGGAGAATACTCAACTTTCCAATCCACGAACGTCATCCCACAGTCGTTCATCTAAGCGTCCACCTTGAAAATGGCCAGAGAGTGTACTTCACTGAAGAAAATGCTGCTGAACGGGTCCAGGCACCCCAGGAAACAACGCTCACATCTTTCTTCAAGCTGTGCACCCAAGATAACTTTGCTCGCAATTTACTTTACAACCAAATTCCAAAGTACTACACATGGAACAGCATGAACAAGAGTTGGAACCGCCGTAAACAAGGACAAATTGTTCCAGAAGAAACAGGAATCAGGTCTACTGATGCCCTTGGCCGTGTCTACACCGTCCATCCCAACAACTCCGAATGCTTCCACCTTCGCCTATTACTACATGAAGTTAGAGGCCCAACATCATTCACGGATTTGAGAACCGTTCAAGGAAGAGTCTGCAACACTTTCAAAGAGGCCTGCCAACTTCAAGGACTTCTGGAGAATGACGAACACTGGAACACGGCGTTAGAAGAAGCAGCTGCATCTCGATCACCCAAGATGATGCGTAATCTGTTTGCTGTAATGCTTCAAACGTGCTCCATGTCGGGCCCTGAACAGTTATGGATGAACCACAGGGAGAACCTGCCTGAAGACATACTGCATCAAGCAAGGATCCAGCAGCAGAATATGGACCTGGACTACAATGACGACATCTTTAACAGAGCCCTAATCTACATTGAGAACAAGATAATATCTCTAGGAGGATTGAACCTGAAAAGCTTTGGACTTCCCCAACCTAACAGAAACAGCGATTCTGCCATATCCAGTGAAGTAATTAGAGAACGAAGTTATAACATGGATGTGCTCGCAGCTTATATACAGGAGAATGAGCCTAAATTGGTCCAAGACCAAAAAGAAGCCTTTGACAAGATTACTAGAGCAGTTTTTGATAGGCAAGGGGGTATATTCTTTTTGGGTGCTCCAGGCGGAACCGGGAAGACGTTTCTTATCAACCTTATTTTGGCAAAGGTGCGGCACAGAAATGAGATTGCCCTGGCTGTCGCTTCATCCGGCATTGCTGCTACACTCTTGACAGGTGGTAGGACTGCTCACTCGGCGTTCAAGTTACCTTTAAATCTGACAAGCACAGAGACTCCAACGTGTAACATCCCAAGGAATTCAGGAAAGGCAAAGGTTCTACAGGATTGCAAGCTCATCGTTTGGGACGAGTGTACCATGTCCCACAAAGCCGCATTCGAAGCATTAGATGTCACCATGAAAGACCTCAGATGGAACAATGACAGAATGGGAGGCGTCGTAATGGTTTTGGCAGGCGATTTTCGACAGACGCTACCAGTTATTCCACGTGGAACGAGGGCAGATGAAATGCAGGCCTGCATAAAATATTCTTACATCTGGAATGGTATTCAAACACTTGGATTATCGACTAACATGCGAGTTCATCTCAACGGTGATCCCTCTGCCCAGCAGTTTGCAGATAATCTACTGAAACTAGGAAATGGAACCCTTACTTCAGAAAATGAAGATGGATATGTAGCGATGCAAGGCATTGGAAGGATTGTGACTACTGAAGAAGAACTGAAAGAGGCTGTGTTTCCGAATGTGATTCACCACTTCACTGATCACGCATGGCTGTGCGAAAGAGCAATTCTTACCCCAACAAACGAAGCCGTCAGTGTTATCAACAAGCAACTTTTACAGAACTTACCCGGAACTCTTCATATTTAGAAATCTATAGACACGACATGCAATATTGACGAGGATGTCAACTATACGACAGAGTTTCTCAACAAATTAGAGCCACCTGGAGTACCCTCCCACATATTGGACTTGAAGGTTGGAGCACCGATAATTCTCCTCAGGAATCTGGATCCGCCTGCACTTTGCAATGGAACAAGACTTTCTATCAAGAAACTGATGCCAAATATTATAGAAGCCACCATCATGACCGGACATGCTGCAGGCGAAGATGTGTTTATTTCAAGAATTCCTATAATCCCTTCCGATCTCCCGTTTCAGTTTAAGCGTCTACAATTCCCTGTTCGTTTGAGTTTCGCGATGAGCATTAATAAGGCACAAGGACAATCTCTCAAAGTTGTAGGGCTCGACCTCCGTAAGCCGTGTTTCTCCCATGGTCAACTGTACGTGGGTTGTTCAAGAGTTGGTAATGTCGATAATCTACACATCTTAGCTCCGAATGGAAGAACATTAAATATAGTTTATCCCGAGGCTCTCTAACGAAAAGGACAATCTAAAGAAAAATTATTGCCACTCTCCCAAACTAACTCTGACTGTCATGCTTTAAATGATGATGTTATTGTTTAGTGCTCTCTTGAGAGCATGAGCAATAATCCGAATGGTGCTGCTTCCCAGTGCTACAGTACCAACAGACATTAATCGGTAAGGGTCCCTTGCGACCCCAGACCGAGCTCCACAAACATACACAAACACTCTCCTCTTCTAATTCATTGTCATCTAAGTTTAACTTACACTTAAATTAAAAATTTAATTGGTTCTCAACTCCAAATTTCCTGTAAGCAGGATGTTTTATTTCATCCATGTTTTCGTTACTTTTTATTTTTTCTGTACTGTACTCTCTATTTTTCCCTTTCAACTCTTTCATATCTTTGATTTTGAATTTTTTATGTTTTACTTTTCTTTAAACTTCAGACCAATGATTATAACCACATGACTACGGTTTCCTAGCATGTGCTAATATGAGGTCTGTTCTCATTTAAACTAATTTTTTAACAGATGGCTCATGGTTAGGATATATTGTTCCTTTTTATCGACGGGGAATGTTGTGTGTAGGGGGGGGGAGAGAGAGAGACTGTCTACGTGTCCTACACTACTATTCCTGCGCTATTCACTTATCTGCCTTTTCTAAATGCACGGGCAACGCCGGGCGGGTACAGCTAGTTTTAAATAATTTTTAGACTTCCATTTAATTACTAAAAAAATGTTTTTTGACCATCAAATGTATAATTATTATAATATTTCATGACAGTTAATTAATAAAATTAAAATCACTAAAAATTAAACTGTGCGATAACACTCATAAAATTAACTTATTCAATAAGTTGTGTGATAAGATTAGTAAATTTTTAACATATATTTATTTATGTATAATTTTATTTACTTGTTAATTTGAAATATGTTAATACATACTTTTGTGCATAGAGAAATGCTTTTTAATAACTATTTATTAAATATTTAAAAAATCACTAATGAGATTCATTTATATAAGCAAATAAAAAGTTATAATTGAAGAATTTAAAATCATTACTTTTTTAAAAAAATATTCGTTATAAAATAATATTATAGGGAACCCAAAGTAATTATTTTCGCATTAAATAACGAAGTCTTATGAGTATTTATGATTTTTTGACTGTTTCTCTTTTAGCAATGATTTCAAGAAATTCTTTGATAGTTATTTAGGTATATAAATAACTACTGTTAAAATTTATATATCACTAAGTACTTTACATAAATTTAATAACAGATTAAGCATTATAAAAAATGTTTTATGATGAGACACAAATCTATTCATAAGACACACCCACACCCACACACACACACACACACGTTATATTATCCTCAAATTATATATCAATATTTCTCAATAAAAATAAAAGGCTTATGTTTAGATTAATGTGTAATGTATAAACACATTCTCAGCCTAGAATTCATTAAGTTTACATTAAAAGTAAAATTAACTGAATCAAGTAATCCATTTGCAAGATTAAAATCAAAAAAATTTCTGTTTTTTTAATGAAAAAACTAAAATAACATGTGTAGTTTTAATAATATTAACCATATGTTTTCCTTGAAATATCACAGATGTTTTTTTTATATTTTACTGCTGTACGTTTCATTTACATTTTGAGAAAAAAGTAATGAAAAAGTTAATGATATTTTTAGAGAATTCTCGCGACCGTGAACTTAAAAAGTCTTGTATTACAAGCTTTCTTGATGTTTTTTTTTTAATTCACCGAAAGAAAACATTGAAGTATTTTTTCTACCAACCACTTATAAAATTAATAAGTGAAGGTTAAGTAATTTTAAGATGTGCTTATTAAGAGGATCAGCATTAAAATTTGAATATGCAAAACTAAAAAACATTCATTAATTGAAATTCTAGAAAATTTTGAAATTTCTTAAATACTCTTATTTAATTATTGCTATTTTAATTGCGCATCTCTTTTAGTGTTTGTTTCATAAAGATATATTTTTAGTTTGTAAATTCAAATTCTGCTACTTTTTTTTAAATGCAATTTTCTTTTTTTCTTCATATAGATAAATCATAAAAATTAAATAGTTAAATAATGTGATAAAATGAAACAAATTTTCACTTATTAATATTTTAAAAATTTGTTGAGTCATGAGAAGATAAAATTTAATTAACATAAATTTATGTGCCAGAGATGTATATATATATATATATATATATATATATATATATATATATATATATTTGTACTTCCTGAATTTTACATGATTGCTCGGCATGGCTCTGATGCATTTCGTTTATTTTTATGAAATAAAAAAAGAAATTTATTAGAATTTCTTAAAGTTTCTGATGATTCACTTTTCCTATGTTATTAGCATTTAAATGCTAATAACATAGGAATGCAATGCATTTAAATTTAATATTATAAACAAAGTATAGTTGAAACACTGAGTCACGTATCTTACTAAGGTATTATAAATGTATAAAAAAATATGACGTTTACTTATAATGGGTAAAGAAAGACTGACGAAAGTATCTACATTGACTCATTTAGTTTTTGATAACATACAATAAGTAATTTATTAGCTTTCAAAAAGTAAATAATGCAACGTTCCAATGTTTAAACTTAAATATTACAATTCTGAAGATTTTCTGTTTTACTTTACTCTGAAAATCTTTTATGTGAACAAAAATAAACTTTCGTAAAACTAATTAGTAATCTCATGGAATTTTACTATTTGTGATGAAAATAACGAGTTTTTTACTGACAGAAGATTGCACATGGGTTACAATTTTCCGCTTTCTGTCATGTGGGCCATGAGTCTCTGACGAAATACATTGACTATAATAGATATCATGAAAATACAATGAAAAATTTAACCATTAAATTAATTATTCGTCCTTTCTTACAATGAATAGAAATGTAAGAAGACATCAAAATGTTTACAGGAAAAAGCTGCGAAATTTTCAATAGGAATACAAAAAACGGTAAGGAATTGGTAGGACAATTGCACATAGAATTCAACTGCGTGAAATGATAAGTTCTTTCTAAGAGTTTAGAAAATAATTCGCAAATCTTAGGTTGGAATTTTCAGAATTAATATTAATGTCAGACCCAAGACACAGGTTCGTTCCTCGGGCTGGAAAGGTCGACTCAACCTTTTACCCATTAGCGGGTCAATAAACTAAGCACTAAGCATGCTTGGGAACTAAACATTGGTGGTTTCGCGATAGGCTGTCTACAGATGGGACATATACTTCACACCCCAGAACCCTCAGCCAAGAAAACAGATAAAGGCACTGTAGGTCTTAGCACCACAGGGCTGTCGTGCCACCGAATTTAGTTACTAATATCAAAAAATAATAATTAAAAAATGTTTTCTTAACTATTATCGCCACGTTAAAAAATAATTGGGTTTAATTTGTATCTTTTCAGCATGATTTCAAAACTTCAAAGCAAGTCATATTTGTTGTCATAACTTTTCTAAGCGGAGACATATGTTTTTTAAAGGCTGTGAAAGATTTAATTAGCAATAAAAGAAAACTGTTAAAAAAATTCCCTTTTTTAAATTCTAGATGAGAATGATTGCTTTTTTTCTTTTAAAGTTTACAACACAATTAAATACTTAACACAATTAAACTAAATACCATTAAATACAAATAAAAAAATGTTGTCCATGTTTAAAAAAAAAAAAAAAAAAAAAAAAAAAAACTACAATATGAACTGAATTTACAAAAAACTATATATTCAGCATAATGAATAAACATAGATGTCATTAACTAATTTGAGACTATACGGAAACTATTTGCTTTGTGAAATAACATTATAAAATAGACCCATGTCTCGTATATACATTTATGAAATATTGACTTTAAATAACTTTCCGCAATATTATCTCTTCTCTTTCCCTAAATCTTCTAATATTGCGTCCTGTAAAGCCTTCAAGAAAAATTGCCATCAATGTCAGAATAAGAATAAATCATTGACATTTAATTTTCACATAATTTTTTTTCTTGCAAGTAAGTAAAATTTAACTTGGATTAAAAAAAATAATTAAAATTAGCTGGAAATTAATGATTGTGTAGAAAGAGATTGATTAAATTTTCAAAATTATTAACTAAAACTTTCATAAGGAAGAAAAAAGCTCTTGTGAATAGTAAATAATAGCTCGAATATTTACTCTTTTATTTATTAGTAATTCAAAACCATACGGAAGTTAACAATATAATCATGACTTAGTTTCAGCTTTTACTCTGAATGTATTTGATGTAATTTAAATGCATCATGTATCTTAAATCGATTTTATGATTACTTACAAAGATAAAACGTTGAATAATAGATTTGTTACATGCTTAGCGTTTTTCTTTTTCAGTAGAATGCTTGCTTATACTTTTCTTAGTTTTATAATTTCCTTACTATATATAAAAAACTTCTTGAAGTCTTCAACGAAATACCATAAAGATGATTTTTTTATTATGCAAATTATGCAGCATTTATCAATGGCAGCATAAAATTTTGTTGTGATCAAATTTTTTTTCCAAGGTGAAAATATCATTTTGTATGAATGTTTCATTTCATTTTTCTATAACGTATATCAATTATGTTTGAATAATAAAAATTGATGGAAATTCTACTATTCAAAATCATGTACAAGTTTAGGTTCTCTGAAATAATATTATATGATGTATAATATAAGTCGAATTCTGTGAAATCTTAGAATGATTGCTAATGGAAATTTACTCACCAATGCGGACAACAAATATGCAAAAATTGAATCCCGTAGAAAAATCCGGTTTAGCAGTATGCTCTGAAACGATTTTAATTTAAAAACTATTTAATATTATTTTAAACAAATTTATTTTAAAATATTTTAAATAATTTTTTATAGTGTTGGACACAATTAAAGGAAATTTATCAGAAATGTGCTAAATAATAATAATAATAATTTTTTTGTGTAAGATTAACAGTGAAGGAAGCTTTATCTTTGAGAATAAAGGAGAATTATTGTATTATTTAAAGTAATAAAATCAATTTAGTTTATTATTTATGAATACTTCTTGACTTCAAAATATAAAATATAATTTCTGCAATGTAATTTAGTATTATTCCGGCTAAAAATTTTAGAATGGGTAAACAAAAAAAAAAAAACATATATGCACAGTCCAGTCACATTATTGTGATCACCTGTCAAAAGCCAGAATAACTACATTTCGCAGAGCAACCTGTTGCAAGGCGTTACAGGTAGAGTGTCAATTAGGTTCCTGAAGGCCATCACTGGGATGTTGAGTCATTCTCCAGTATCGTGGCCAGCTGCGTTAGATTACGTCGGTGAGGATCCATGCCGTGAACAACTCGATCGTGATGGTCTCATAGATTCTCGATTAGATTTAAGTCCGGTGAGTTTGTTGGCCAGGGGAGAATGGTAAACTCATCCTGGTGATCTTCGAACTACGGACGTACACTGCCAGCTATATGACACTTCGAATTATCCCACTGGGAGATGCCATTATGTTGAGTAAAAACTTTGCTCTTATAGGTGTGGACATGGTTTAAAAAGACAGATGCATACTTGTATTGATCCATTGTGCCTTTCTCAATGATGAGTGAACCCAGAGAATGCTAGGAAAACAGTCCTCAGAACTTAATACTCCAGTCTGTATCGTTCCGGCAATGGTAGCAAGATGTTTTCTATCAGAAGTTTCACGTCGTATGTGCCAACGTCTATCTGTGCAATGGAGCATAAAACGTGATTCATTGGAAAACGCTACTTGTCGGCTCTCAGTGGAGGTCCAGTTGTGATATTTTCATGCAAATTCTTGGCTTCGTCGCCTATGAACAACAGACAGCATAGGTGCATGAACCAGGCGTCTGCTTCGGTGGCCTAGACGCAGTTAAGACAGTAGCTTAGGAGACACTGATGGTAATTCCTTGGTTCCGCTGTTGCTCAATGGTAGTACGTCTATTCGTCCGAAATCATTTCAGCAGCCGTCTTTCACTTCTGTCATCTATGGCCCGTGATGCACCATATTTGTCTCGTCGCTGATTTTGGACTGTCTTATTTTGTCATGCCCAGTATACTTTTACCACGGTGGAAAGTGAGCAGCTCAAAAGTTTAGCCATTTCGGAAATGCTTCCACCTTGGCCTGAAAGCCAATGATCATACCCTTTTGGACGTTAGATAAATCACTCAGTTTCTGCATTCCGCCAACAATTGCAATGCTTTCTGAAGTCTTTATAAATACTCAACTGCACTGGACTACCACCTGCCTTTTGCGATTGGTTATTTAACGTCGACGTCCAAAGTGCGTGATGGTCAAATTAATGTGTCTGGACTATGTGTTAAAAGGAAGCATTTCTTTGAGGGATAGTGATATATTATATAACAAACTTAACATAGGTGAATTATAAATCATTGAATTGATATTTCAAGCTTAATGTCATTTGCTTTTTAGGATTTTTTTTATTCTATTCTACCCCCAATCCTCTTTCTAGTTTGAAGTTTAAAATGAAATATTTTTGAATTTCTTTGATAAGAAATCTATACTTCACATTTTTGTGTACAAAAAAACAATTTCATACAGCATATGATATTTTGGTTTATTTTAAAATTTGATCTAAATATTAAATTAGTTACTGATTACGAATAGCATTAAATTCCGGAAATATTAATAAAAATAATATTAAAAAATGGAATAACCGAGAGACAGCCGCATTTTTACGAGTTTTACGAAGCTATATAGCTTTTAGATAGATAGCTTTTCTAATGATGTGGCATTATAAAGGAAAATGAACCATTCTAGTATGGTTTACAATATGAATAGTAGGCACTAAGAAGTTGGTAGGAATATCATCCAAAGTATCAGGATTCAAAGATGTTGAGCAGTTGTCCCCAGATAAAGAGCTTATGTAACAAGAAAAAGAATGCGATAACTTGGAGGACTGAATCTATTTTAATTTTAATTTAGATCAGAATTTGTAAAAGCATGGTGGTTTAGAATCAGACTATGAGATCTTCAAAGGCATGTCGTTTGGTGTGATTACTTTTGCCAGAAGAAATAAAGATTTGTGTGTCAACTTAATATTTCTGGTTCCGGTATTCTTTGTAAGATAAATATTATGATCATAGGCTTCTTTTTGTTAAAAAAAATAAAAGTACTTTCAGGAATTTTATATACATGCATAAATTTTCGGTACGTGTTTTTTATAACTTATTTCTGAGTTGATGCTTTTATTTTATGCATTTTTGATATATTTTATGCTGACATGTCATATATCACGACAAAGGTAAAAATTTTATGAGTATGTTATTAACGGCGATAGCATTAGCAATTTTATGTGACGTTTATGTTAAAACGGCTTTTCTTTTAAAAAAATATGGAAATAAGGAAAGTCCATGTGCAATGTACACAATCATAAATGTTCTTTTATGTTTTGACAAATAGATTAATTGTGATGTTTATTTTCTGCAAAGAATCTCTTAATCTTTATGAAAATCTTTGACTGTTATTTGGAAATGAAGTGTACAGCTTCGGTTTAAATATCATAGTGAAAATTTTGAAGATTCGCTAAAATATCTGTGCATAGATATTTTAACGTCGAAAATTCTGGGAAGAAATACTGCATCCAGTATTTCTTCCCGGGTATATTTTTTCAAGTAAATTATTTTTTAAGAAAATAATAAAGTGAGCTATGCTATGTTTTGATTTACATAAAGTATATCTGTGCTGGGAAACAATTCGAAGATTCATCGTGATTATTTAGAACAATCTTAATAAGATTTTTAGTTTTTTTTTCTTTTATTTTCAAACGCATTCTCAAATAAAAGATGGGTTTCTCCAGAAGTGTAGTTATTTTACTTCCTGTAGGTTTTTGTCAGAAATCAATGTCCAGAAAATTACTTATTTAAATAATAATTATTTTTAAAACTCACTGAATCATTGTTTTCATTAACAAAAAGATTATCAAAATGAAGGCAAGATATCTTTATACTGTCATAACCAATAATTTATTTCGAGAAAAATATTAAATTTGGAATTTGTTTTATATATAAACTATTTTCGTAATTATACTCATTGGAGAGATTTTGAATACTGCACTAAATATGTTGCTATTTGAACAATGATTTAAAGGAAATAAACATAATATCTATAAATGCTTAAAAATTTAAAAAAAGTATTTTTTTTTTTTAAATTAAATTAAATTTTGCTGTTTGACATAGAACTTAAAGATTATTATTTTATGAGAGCTTAAATTAGTATTAGATTGTTTTGA
>JAPDSC010112940.1:1719-16557 GCA_026290005.1 Latrodectus geometricus
TTTTTTTTTTTTTTTTTTTTTTTTTTTTTTTGCACCAGCTTGCTTTCTTGTACCTAGTCCTGATTCCGATAGATTGTTTCCACGGGATACAGAAATGTGTAACAATTAACTCCAATTTTTCTACTGTGAGGATATCACATTGGGTACATTCCATCTCGAAGAGCAAGTTCCTAATCTTAATCCATAACTAGTTCTATGCAAAAACATTTGATATGTTAATTTTCTAAAGAATCAAATTATGCTGAAGCATTCCTATCATAATGAGAGCTCTTTTTAACTAAAAACAATTTTGAGAAAATAACGATACAATTGTTGAAATGGAAAACACTTTAGAGAATAATAATTAACTACTTTGTCTTGTAAATACAATATTAATATGCTTTATAAAAATGAATGTATGAGTTGAACTAAATTCATTAAATCAAATTTTGTATTCTTCCAACAAGTAACTTATTAGTTGAAGCCATACGCTACAGTTAAAAATAAAAACAAAGAAAAGATGCAGTACTGAACCTCGGACTTGAAGTATTTTTCGGCTGTATATTTTTTGTGTGATTTATAATTTCGTATATTATTGTGTTAGAAATTCTGCAGTTTAATTACAAAACATCACTCAGGTTTGGACCAGATTTTCATGATGATAGAGTATATAAATATTTAAAGACTTATGTTTCTTTTCTAGAATATTATGAAAATCAAAAATGTTTTGCTAGCTTACTTACTTATTATTGGTTAAAAATTGCGAAATAATTTAATTCTTGAGAAGCTGAAAACTAATTCATAAAGGGAATTAGGTAATTAAAATAAATTGTCAATGGAAAATAATTAAATTCATTTTTCCTAATAGCTAAAAACATTCCTTTATTCCTTATATATATAACAAAAAGATTGTAAGATAAACATGTGACATTTTATCCGATATTTGCATATATATATATATATATATATATATATATTAAAAGATTTACTGTATAATTTTTTCTTTATAAATAAATCCTATTTTTTAATTGATATGTATTTTAGTAACAAAAAGTTTATAATATTTATTTTGTGTTAATTTTCAAAACATTATCCTGATGAATTTATGGTTCTGCATCACGTTAAATATTTTATAAACTACTGGTGATTTTCTTTTCTTCCGACAAATAATATACTTTGTCTTTTTTACCCTATCAGCTGGCCGGTGGATTTCTATTACGCGAATTTACTAATGCAAAAAATGCTGATTTGTATTGTATTCTAAATGTAAAAGTGTAGAAATTAAATTCATACGCTTAACTGGTTCTCCCCAAGACTTTTTTATGTTAATTAAATGTATTTAATTCTTTAATAATTTGAAATTATAAGAAGAATCTTATTCATATTTGATTCTTGGTGGTAACATCAGTTTGCTCAGATATTTACAAAGCGAGTTTTCTCCAACGACCAGGATATTGGTGCGTGGTTTTCTCTAATCCGCTATGAGCCGTACATCCGCTTTTCCCCTGACTATTTGAAAGTGTTGTCGCCTTGATGATTCATTTACTATGAGAACTCGTCAATTGACATTTCTCACTCGAGAACACCTACATATGTTTGTAGTTAACTTAGTGAATGTTCTGCTCTGGCATTTTCATTATCTTAGTCAAAATTTTCTTATCGCACTCAATATAAAGTCATTTTTCTAATAATTTCAGAATTAGCTGCCTTGAAATTTAATATAATTATAAATAATTTTTATATTTGAAGTTTTAAAAATTGCAAGAGAATATAATGGGAATCATTATATTGAATCTACTAATATTTATAAATTTTCTTTGAATTATACCTGACGGTTATAAGCATTTTTCTATTTACACTCTACTTATTCATAATGAAAAATTATTTTTTTATATTAAACTTGATACAATGAATATATGTGACTTTATTGAAAAAGTTGAAATCTAAGAAATGATTTGCATTTGCAAATGCTCAAAATATTTAATTGTTTATATTAATATAATGTTTAGTATTTAAAAATGCATTTATAAGATGTCAAATATTTGTACAATAGCAAATCATTCAGAGAACACATTTTTATGCTTAAAACTTTAATTGTTTTGCGTAAAATTGAATGTTAATTTATAATTGAATCTATGAGATGCAACAGAAAGCTGAAATGAATCCACAAATATTTAGTAAATTCATTTGAATTTTAAAATAAATGAAGCTATGGATTAAACTGTTGGAAAGCTAAATAAGATTAGAATTTTCTTATATGAATATTCCTTGAAATAATCAAAGAAATTATTCCTGCTCTAATAAACATGTATGACCATGCTATATGAAGTAAATTTCAAAGTTAAATTTTAGAAATAATCTTAATAAGAGTAGTTTACTTTGAGGTAAAGACTAAAAATTTCCAAAAAAGCAGGAAAAATTTTTTTTTACATTATTTAATAACTTTTGTATTTCAGATTTTTTACAAGTATTTTTATATATTTCATTCACACAAAAACTCAACAAATATTGCTTTCTCACTATATATTATTATTATACCAAAATATTCCTTTAATGAAATGATCATATAGTTATTTTTAAAGGAAACTTTTAAGAATAATTTAAAAATAACTGGTTTATTAGTCACTTTACTGATAGATTTTAAATATACTGGCTAAATTTAAGAGAATCCACGATTTAAATTGGATATCAAGCCAATACAAAATTTTCACGTGTAAAGTGGGACTATATACTATTAACTATAACCCCAATCACTCTTCACTCCGCGCTACTAGCTTTGCAAAAAATTTGGGAGAATTAAAGTAATATTACACAAAGTATTACAAGATATTGTTAAGTAGATCATAAAACCATTTCCTAAAAGTAAGAACTATTAACCATATATACAACGAGTATGCTATATTCAAGTAATGTCTGTTTATTAGAGAAACACGCTTCAATTGATATATGTTTAACCAAGTCTAAACAAATTTCAAAATAATTCATCATTGGTTTTCCATACAGAATAGAAATACTTGCTCGAAACCTTAAAGAACCGGATTAAGACTATCTTACGACTAAATTTAGTTGTGTTAAATTTAACTAATAATAGCAAACTATTGATCACATCATTCCTTCTTTGTTTCCTTCCTGGTTTAAATTACAGAAAGCTCATTTTGATAAATCTTATTTGGAAATTTTGAGTTTTATTTGAAAAAAATTCTCAAATCGGAATCTTCATTTTCTGAAAATTATAATTGGTTGCCTCACAAAATTTGTATTATGAAACTAACAGTGATTGTAAATTTTTGTATTCATGTATGGATGGTATACATTTCAATCGACAGCAATTTAAGATTTTATTTCATGATCTTTTTAAATACAGATATAAGGAAATCAAAAATAAGAAAAATTTTTAATTTAACTATTTGCTTATAAATTTCCGACATACATATTTTGATAACATTCATTTCAATAGTTTTATTAATGATTTGTTTTGTATTGTTCCTAAAAAGGATGTTGTTCTCAAACCTACATTTCCTACGATACTCCTTTTGGAAGTAAAGTATTTAACATAATCAATTTTGTAAAAATACCGCCTTCTCCAAAAAAAATTTCCAAATTTATATGCCTTAATAGTACATTCAAACCATTTATAATCTCCGATTTTTGACGCATTATTACAGGTGACTTAACATTGTCAATGATCATAAACATAAGGCAATTTTAAATAACGTTGCTAAATACAGACCAATTTTTCAAACAAGTAGATCTAAAACTTTTAAAGTAATTTTATATAATATCGATTCCATTATCTTTAAAATAGGAAATTATTATTATGTTGAGTTTTTTAGAATATGGAAGTTAAAAAAAAGCTCTATAATATAAAATTAAAAATTCTTATAGACCATATAAGATTAAAATTCTTAAAGAAAATTTTATGATTTCACCTGTTGATAAAATTTCTAATATCTACGCAATTTTCCGTAAAAAAAATTATTTAGATTTGATTGATATAAAGAAACTATTAAATTCTAATATCTACAAACTCTTAAATTCTACAGATATAGTATAATTAATAAAAATATTTCTGGGTTTTTATAAACTTTTAAATATAAAAAGTTATAAATTGCAATTTCCTTATTTAACAGTAATGTCTTAATTTCATAAATTCCCATTAAATTCAGATATATTACTTGTGGTACAAAATTATATATGAATAAACCAGGTATATCTTTTGCCAAATATTTATATAATTCTGGAACATATTGTTAAATCTAAGGCTACTTGGATTGTAGATAATAATAGACTGGTGTGAGACTTTCTGTCAAATAATTTTTTTTATAATATCAGTTCCTTTGATTTCAATGATCTTTATACAAGTATACCCATTAAAAAATTAAATGATGTATTATATTTTCACATTTTCATTAGGCTGTTGGTTCCGAGTTGAAATCCCGGTTTAGGCATCGACGTTTCTTTTCTCTCTGTTTACTTGTCCTTTCTTCTAAGCTGATGGATGAATGTGGTCCACCATATAAACGGGTTTGTACTGGTGTGACGCATGAATAATGCTACTACTCACTTCCGTGACTTGGTTCACAGGTGCCGACCGGTTTACGCTACATAAGTAACAGTTTCCGGACTCATTATAGCTGAGGGTTGGTCACCCAGTTCCCACCGTTAGAAAAAAAAATAATATTAAGGATTACAAAAATTTATTGAATACTAATTTTACTTACTGGAATAACTTATTTATATATTTATATATATATATATATATATATATATATATATATATATATATATATATTTACAATAACTATATTATAACGGTGAAAATATTTTTATTCAAAATTGCGGCTAAGAATGGAAAAAAGGTTTCAGTTTTTCCGAGTATTCTTACAAATTTATTTTTTCATTATTTTGGATTTTTTACAAGTTTTATTTTTCGACATTCTTTTGCGTTTAAATATCCAGATGACTTTGTTATTTTAATGATTCAAATTTTAGTGATATTTCAAATTCAATTTATCCAAAAGAGCTTTCGCTAATTAAAACCAATGTTTGTAACAATAACACTGAATTTTTAGATTTATTCATTATTATTGGAAATACTATTTATATAGATATTTTTGATAAAACCAGTTATTTTTCGATTTTAAAGATTATAAACTCATCTTCTGGAATTCTAACATTTCTTTAAAAATGTACCTCAAATGTAGTATTTAATGAATCAAAACGAATATACAATATTTGCAAATAATCTTAAATTCACCTGAAACCAAATTAAAAGATTAATTAATGAACTTAAATCTAATAATTTTCCTGCTAATTTTACTTTAAAATATGTAGGAAGTAGGGAATTGCATGAAAGATTGAAGTAATGCGTATTTCATATAATAACAGATGGGCCACCAAAGCATTGAAGATCCTACAAGAATCCCGAAAACACCTTTCTCTTTTATTATACCATCTTAATTTACGACCCACTTTAACTTTTTTAAATTTAACTAATAATTTTTCAAATTACAAATTGCAACCTTATATTTCTGAATTTAATGGATGGGGTTTGATTTGCTAACACACCTATATATTTTTTCAATGTATTGCTTTGCTTACATTTTTATTCCATTGATTAGTGATTCTACTTATTTTATAAACGTTTCATTAAATACAGACACTTTCCGGCATGAGGATTTTTAGACATTTGTCCTTCGTGCATATCAGAAAAGTTTGTTCATTAGCATAATTTACAATCACCCTCCTGATTAAGACGTGGTTCCAATGCCTTTCTCCTACTTATATTGCATAGTTTTTTGTTGTTATTGTCTTATGTGTATTGAATTATATAGTTCTCTTGCCTCTTTTTTTTTTTGTCTTTGATTATTGCTTCTCAAGTTGTCTTACTATTTTCATTCATCATATTTTAATTTTTTCTGCATTTGTTTTAGCTCATCTATTTTTTTTATATCATTAGATACCAAGATTTTTAAAATCTAACTTTAGAAATCAATTCATTTTCAGGAGAAAATAATTACAAATATCTGATTTAATCTATTTTTTTTCCAAAAAATGCTAGTAAATTGAATCAAACATATTGAAACTAAATATTTAAATAAAATATTTGTTTATTTAAATACAAATTTAAGGATAAAATTTTTTAATATATTTAAAAGAAAAAAATACGATATTTAATTTTTTTTATATTGCTACAAAACACAAGTTAGGAGTGGAAACATTATCTTCCAAATTTTTTTTATGTATAATCAATCACTTTTCTACACTATATTTTTAACGGGCACTTTCATCAAAATTTTGCTTGAAAATATTTTTGAATGTAGAAAATATTAAATTCAATCATATCGTATCCACATCTTTTATACACGACAGATAAATATTTACTTTGGCATTATGTGTAGTAATATATTATTTTTTATTTGAAAGATTATAACGTATACTTTATGAGAAGTGTGTTTCATAAATTAAAAATATTCTAAGAGATATATACGCTCATGTTAATGCAGTACAATAAACATATTTAAAACACTACGTAAAATATATATTTCTATATAGCATTCATATTCAGAAGCATATATTTAATTTCCTCGTTAGCTAGTGTGTATATGAGATCCTTGTTTCCTGGTATATATATATATATGAAATTCACGCATGTAAATAAGTATAAGCAGTCCTCGGTTGCAGGTGTGTATGAGAGGTCCTCGGTTGCCAGTGTGTATAAGACGTCCTCGGTTGCTGGTATGTATATGAGGACCTCGGTTGCCGGTGTGTATGAGAATACCTCGTTTGCCGGTGTGTATGAGAGGACCTCGGTTGCCGGTGTGTATGAGAGGACCTCGGTTGCCGGTGTGTATATGAGGTCCTCGCTTACCTTGCGAAAACACATATTTGAAAAAATAAAAAAAATTAAATAATTTATATCGCACGATTATTAAAATCATATTTTAAACCATAATAATAAATTTCGTAAAAATATTCCTGTAAGTTTAGTACATAATTTGGGTCCTCGGTTGCCGGTGTATTCACATAGTCCTCGCTTTCCGGCTTAGACCAACCTGTGTGTGTGTGTGTGTGTGTGTGTAGTTATATATTTTACTTTGAATTTGCAATTAATTTCTGAGAAAACAAAAATTTAACATAAAATAAATACAAATCTAAAGAAATATACAATTAATCTTTTAATGAAAATCTTAGTTCATTTCATTTTCCATACTCAATTTTTTATGGAATTGGATAAATATTTTACTGGGAAATTTTGTCAATCAACATGTACAGCAAAAATAGTATTCAAATTACTGAGTACAGTGGAATTCTTCTGCATCTTTTGAATATTCGACATAATGCTGCGAAATAATTATAACACTACTTTGTTTATTAAGGAATATAGTAGAACCATTCATGAACTATGTATTTTATTTAATACTGAGGTAAAATTTTTCATTAAAATTCCAAAGATTGTTTGAAAAGAAATTTAAGTTTATGTTGAAAAATGTACACAAATTAATTGATAATGTACGACGAGCTTATGAAATTAAAGTGACATTCATTTGCAGATCATACATGAATGATTCCATAAATAAATAAATAGTTTACACTCAGATTAATCAATTTCTAGAAGAAGAGCTTTTCATAGTTCATAGCAGGGGTTCACTAGCCAGAAACAATTATTACAATTGAAGATGGATTTTGTTTTCCTGCATACGCATCTGATAAAATGTGTGTTTGGTTATTTTTCAAGTTTTTTTTTTTTTTTGGTTAATTTTCAAGTTTTTTTTTTTACTGCTCTTGAATTTGACTTGTTGTCTATAATAAGAAAATATATGTAATAAGAAAAACATCAAGTAAGAGATATTCTAATGCCTTACAGTGGCTTCCAGTAAAATTAACATATAACTTCATATGAAATAAACACCATTTATAAGATATAATGAACCTTAGTGCGTTAATTGTATAAATATCATGAATTTTATCAGATGAAATAAAAATAAAAATTTTTAATTCAATTTAAAAATTAAGAAAATATTTAATGATACATCAAAATGCATTCCAGAATATTAAAACAATAACAGATGTAATTGCAAAAATAAATACGAATCATGAAAGGTCTATTTAAGTTATGAGAATAACAAAAAAATTCCTATAAATTCTTTAATAAACTTTGTTAAATATCCTGTTATTTTGTTTTTGCTGCCTCAAAAGAATTAATTCAAAGTTTTTCTGAATTTTAGTGATTCTTTTAGATTGAATTTGAAATTAAAATCAGTTTTAAATTAAAAGGGATAAAAAAACCCAAAAAGATTAAAAAAACTTTTGAAAAATTTGAAAATATTCATGACTTTTTTTATAATAAGGAATTCTACATCACTGCACTGTTTTCTAATTTATATCAAACAATATTGGAAATCAAGTTATTTCTTGATGTTATTAAAAGCAGATCTTTTTAAAAAAACAAACAACATAACGAAGAATATTTATGAATTTTTTTCAGAATGCATCTCAATATATTCTTATTATATGGAAATTTTCTGAACAAATAAATCTAAATAAAACAAAAATGTATATATTATTTAATAAAAAAAATGTATATATTATTAATATTTTATGTCTCTATACTCAAATGTTTTCTCAAAATGGTTATAATTTTAGAAAATAAATATTGATTTTACAATACAAACGACAAATAGAAGGAAAATAACTTTAGTGCAGAGATTTTTTGAAAATGTGTAGATTAAAAACAAACAAAAATAAAAAATAACCAATGTTAGAAATCAATATAAGCAATATTTAGGTCACAAGATGTTTCACAAGCAGATAATTTAAATTATGTTTTTTTTTCAGAAAACAGAATTTCTTTAATTCAATTTTAAAATTTATAATAACTTGATTATACCACAAAAATATTTAGTTCCAAGAGAAAATTACAAATATGATTATACTTAAATATAGATGCCAGGAAAAAAATGAACATCTTCGCAAAACTATTGAATTTCAATTGGTTTAATTAAGTTGGATTCACATAGGCCTAATTGCATAAGCACGTGTAAGTGTTAAATTTCATACATATTTTACTTCTGTGTGGCTGAAAATTTACAAGATAATACATTCTCAGAAACGTATTAGGTCAATCACCTTGTACCTAAAATATTGGAAAACATTTTAAGCATATCCATTTAGAAATACTTAGAATATGAACTACTACTACTTTTATAAGAAACTTCTTTCAATGAATCAAATAACATGTTAACATTATTTAATTATACTTTTAATCCAAAAATTAAAGTATGTAAAATTCATAATTTTATTTTAAAGTAAAATCATTTTTATTTTGCATTAAAATTGCACTGAATATATCTATGTGTGAATCTAATGAATTTGCATTTTGTTTTGTTTTTGATTAATTTATATGTCAATAATTGTGTTAATCATCCAGATAATTTTTGTTATGTGGATGACATTTTACATTTAAAAACCTATGGTGATGTTTAATGCACCTAGTTAAAGAAAGTCAAATTATTTTATCAGCAATGTAGGGCATCACGATAAGAAATGGACATCTCATAATTTCTATTTCTCCAGTGTCTATTGCCTGACAGATAGGGATCTCATTTTTAGTCACATAAGGTTTATCATACAGATTGTTTGGCACTAAGCCAGATTATTCTTGAGACGTATTCTTGCACTACAAAAATAAAAAGAATAAGCAACACATCTAACCATTTGATAAGATAACCAATCTTAATATTTTATGCGAGGGTGTATCTCACAATAAACACTTGACTGCACTATGCTCTCCAAACGATCTAACAACAGAAGATTTAGTGAAAGATAATAAAGATACCAAAGTTTAAATTAAAAAATACTAAGATACACTATTATGCAACCTTTTAAAACTAAATTTCTTTAATAAAAAACGAATTAAATGACCTTGTTTGAAACGTGAAAATGTTTAAAATTCAAACCCAACTATCGGATTTTTAACTGTAAGCGGTGTCTCCCATTGAGGGACGCAAAAGCATTTTTTTTTGTAACAATCGGAAATAGTTCCAAGTGGCTTTTATAATATAATTTCTTTACAAAAATATATAAGGTATTAAATAATTTTTACTGATGCAACTCGCTAAACATTATAATATTCAACTGAATCTATTAAGTATATTCTTGTGTGGGTCTATCAAGTCGATTTTTTGAACACGACCTTGATACAAATGAGGGTAGACAATTGACTCTTTGTATACTAGCTTGAAATCTTTGCCTTTATGAAAGTAAAATTATATGGTCTCAGCTTTTGTTTAGAACATGAAAGAATTTTAAGAAATTATGAGTGAAAAGTTTAAAATAACTAGTTTCTTGGATAACAGATTTAAAAATCATTTCATTATCAGTGGGGTACACAGTAGCTAGGTTACATTACATTTTCTTACTCTGTTTTTTGTATTAATGAGACATCAAGGACTAAAAGATTCATTACATTAAGAAGTAATAATTAAAAAGACAACAATATATGTGTGGGCTCTCCATGGTCAATAAATTAAACAACATTTTTCAGAGAAAAATCCCCAGTTTCAATCCCACTCATTGATAAAAAATGGACTTGTTTTTTTTATATACTTCTGTCAGGATAAGTATTTCGAACTTTCCAGACTTCCACTTTTGCGGTTATGACCCAATATTTGAGAAAAGTTATCCCGGAAGGCAATTTTTCGGTGGATATTCGATTCCTTACAATGACTTAAACTGTAAGGCAATTACACTACGCGGTGTTAAATTCCATACGTCTAGACAGAAAAATCGTTTGTCTCCATCAGCCTCTGTATCCATTTATAACGAATAAAATTATAACTTTAAAAATTTTATTAAGGTAATAGATGTAAAAGCAGTATTTTGTTACTTTATTTGAAAAAAAAGAAATTCCTTTCGTAAAAGATTCAAAAGTAAATGAGGCTCTTTTTATTTTCTGACCCATAAATAAAATTGATACTTAAATATTAGCATCACTGGAGACAATTTTAATATTCAATTTTTTAAAGAATAAGATAGTTATAAATTTTCAATTGCCAAAATAATTTTTCAGCTCCCTACTTAAAAACATATTGATGGAACATCGTTTTCCATCTATTTTGCACATAAATTGAATATTAAAATTGGCTATCGTGTTGTTATAATGTAAAAATGAGTCATAAAATCTTTAGTTTACAAAATATATTTTGAAGATTTTTGAATTGAAATGAAGCGAAGAAAAATTACCATGAAGAATTTTAAAAAATACATAATTTTTTTTAGAAAATCAAAACGCTATACTAATATAATATTGGAAATTACATTCATGCAAAAAAGACGTATGGTGTATCTCTATAATTATATTTAGAAATAGCTGCATTATACCTCTACATTGTAAACAGTTACATTCCTTTCCTGATAATTCCGACTCTTACAGTGACAAATAAGGGAAGTGTTTCAACCAAAAAATATATGTCATCAGAAAAATGGTATGTAAAAATGTTTGTCGATTAGTGCTAGAAATGAAAAAAAATATATTTTTTCACTTGTCAAACATGGGAAAAAATCAACAGCTTCTACATTTTAAAAAAGTCTAACAGTACCGCGTCTGTATATAAATATACATCACTTCGCTCACAAATGATATGCGTCCCCTTAAAAAAATTATTTATGTGTAAGAAATAATATTTACAAATTTAAACTCAACGTTTAACGTTCTTTAAAAACGCACCTTCTGGTTCATTAATCAAAACAGAATGTTGAATTTCTTTTACTAGTGTCATTATATGCAATTCTTTTGTCAGTTAAAATGATTTATTTTCAAATATTACATAAATACTTTTATTTAAAACTCTACAATTATTTAAATATACCCTTTTTGTAAACAAGATGCTATTGCTGAAATAATTGGTCCTAAAGAATGCAAAAATGTATAAAAGAAACTACTTGATAAAAAATACTACTAAAAAAATAATAAATTTTAATATAGCCCAATAACGAATTTTCATAACATTGTCTCAAAACAAGAAACGAATTAACATTTTAAAGTACCTGATTTTAAAGTGTAGAAAAGCTAAGTTATAATATTCATTGCAAACACAATAAAAAAACAAAAAATTGAAACGATCCAATTTCTAAAAAAATAATAACATTTATAACAAATTATTCAAAATTGTTAACTTTGTACTGAAGAAGCTCACAAATTTCACAAGAAGCACTTAATTTATAGATATGAAATGTCTATTATATTTCTTATTATATAAAATTGATATATGTGTTTAAACTCTTTTTTTTTCAAAACTAGAAATAAAAAGGATATTTTAAGAAACACAAATACAATACCTTCTAGGAATAAACAAATAATTATTATTGGATCTTTTTAAATTTTATTGTGAAAGGATTTTTTTTTCTGCATAAGTGTAATGCAACACCTTGATGAAAATACATCTTCAATCAATTACAAAAACAGAAAAAAATCAAAACTTGAAATTACTGAAATATAAAAACATTGTTTAATTTTAAACATTACTGATTAAACACATTTAAATTTCTATAATATTTTTATACCAACTTAATATGTTTCATCAATATTCTAAGTATTTCTGCAGTTATTTTAATAAGTTTCTTTCTTCTAGCAGATATATATCAACATTATGTTTTAACAATAAAATTACCATCATTTAACTATTTTTTCTTATAGCAGAAAGATAAACTAATATTTTACAAACGTGAAACATAGTTAAATTTATTTACATAAATACTTAGAAATATTTTCTGCTTCTAATGCTTCAAGTATGTTTTTTAAAGTAATAATTATCTAAATTTTATGTACTTATATTTGTTATGTAAAATATTTTCTATGATATAAAATTATATTTATGTGCCCATATGAGAGAATAATTTTGAAGAAGAATTATTATTTCTTACACTACAGTTACTTCTATAAAAAAATAAATAAAAATTAGCTTATAAAATCTATAGGTTCAATTATTAAAAATTTGTTAAAATACAATTGTCTTTAAATAGTTTTGCTTAACTTTTTTAATCCAGTTTTTCTTATGTATTTCTTCTCATTCTTGTTTGGCAAATTATAAAAATTTTAAACTATAATTTAGAATAAACACAGTTTTAATTATCAAAAAAACGTAACATTTGTTTATTTCTTATGTAAGCTTCGTTTATTTTAAATCCTTTCGTTTGTAAGTAACTTTTTGTTTTAATAAATTATTTGATTTTCTGTTTAAAAATTAGAAAAATATATAAAAGCATATTCTGCCTATGTAAAAAAAGTAGACTGAATGGATATTACTTACTTTTACCATTTAATCTGAAAAAAAATCAAACCGCATTTTTTTAATATTGAAAATTTTAGCAATTTAAAAGTTACAAATCCAAAAACTATTAATTAATTTTGCAAATGTAATATTTTTAATATTTGTAATACAATTAAGCTATAAAAATGTAGAAATTTTACACATTTATTTTCAGGAAAATTCCTTTTATAACTTTAACATCAAGAAGTAATTTAAAGAGCAATAACCTATATTTAAATATTATGGAATATTTTACTTTGTTTTTTTAGTGTTTTAGCAAAATATTTGAAGATATATTTAGGTAGGAAATTTTATATATTTTGACATATTGATAATTTTTTAAGAATAATTGAGTGATTAAAAAAAATACATTCCTAAACTTTTTAATATAGTGAATTTCACAATTTAAATGAGTATAAATAACATAATTCTGTATCTGTATTCTTTAAATCTTATATTAGCAAATTATAAGACACCATTATATAAACAATAATCACATCCATATAACAAAATATTTTGTTATAATATTACCAAATATTTAACAAAAGAATAAACAGTAGGAATAGTTTAAATAATGAAAATTTATTTCACTTTGCTTTGTTTCTTCTGTGATGAAGATATAACTAAGTAATTTACATTTTAAATATTGAAAGAACAAAATTTTATTCAGATCGCTAAATTGTTAAGAAATACAAAATCAAATTTTATAGTAACGGAATAAATATGGAAAGTCAAGAATCTCAAGAGAAATCTTTACTGCAAAAAATGTTATGGAGAATTTTTTCTGAAAAATATTAAAAAATATAAAAGCAACAAGTAGCAACGAAACAGAAGAATATCATTTTATTTCAAGGAAAACAACATTTATTTTAAAAAGAATTATTTGTAGATACTGCTGAAATATTCTCATTCCACTTTTAATATGAAATATAAATTAATAACATTTGACGGACAATGAATAATGTGTTTGTGTCATAAAATTGTTTTTACATAATTAGTATTATTTTAGTTCTATACAGAATTACGTTATGCTATTGGAACTTGTGATATATTACACACAAAAAAAAGTTTATTTAAGTGAATATAATTAATTACTTTAATGTTTACTTATAGATATATTTATCATTTTAGAAAATAAAGTTATTGTGATATATTTAACTATTTTCATTTAATACTAATATGCTCAAACTTATAAAAAAATTATGGAATGCAACTCACATAAATAAACAAATGTAGTGTTTCTTTGAGTGAATTAAATTATTATTATTAGTTTTATGTTTATTTATAGATACCGCTTTTCAAAAGGAAGTTACAATTCAAACAGAGTAAATTTAATTATTAAAAGTAAATATCTGTTATAATTTTGACAATTTTAGAAGTTTTCACATCATATTTTTAATTTGAAATTTATTTAAATCAAAAATTTTATATTATTCTTAAAAAATGAAATTAGATGAAAAAATTAAATAAGTGGAAAAACACTTAGCCAAAAACAGTATGTGTGTGTGGGTGTCTAAATGAAAATTCATTTAAGAACCTTCATTTAGAC
>JAPDSC010112946.1:0-17533 GCA_026290005.1 Latrodectus geometricus
TTCAACGTTAATTGTCAACAAACTTGTTTGTTTACAATCAGAAGCATGTGTAAAGCGCGCTATTTTTATAACTGCGTTCCTCATTGGATAACTCTGGAGTGAGGAACATGGTAGAAGAAATTTGATTGGCTGAATTTGCGGATGAACAAAACTTTTGTATGGAAGTAGTTCCACAATTTTTTAAAATTCTCAAAACAATGTGCACTTTATGAAAGCAGAACTTTATGTAAATAATAATATTTAACATTGATTTATAAAATGCAAATGGAATTACATTGCCCCCAAGTTGCGGGAACAAACATGCAAGATAAGAGTGTTGAGCCCACGGCCTATTAGTGAATGGATAGCGTTTTCGCTTTCAGTAGACAAATCCATAGAATTTTATTCTCTATTTTAGAATAGAAACTCATACAAGTTCGGAATGCCCTTTAACCTGTAGGTCCCTTTAAAATTAGCCACAGAATATAAAAAGTCATTATGGTGATAAAGACAAAATAAATTCAAAACCAAATCAAAGTATTACACAAAATATATTTAACAGTTAAAATTAAAACTCAAATGTACATTGGAATGTATAATTGGTTTGAAATTTTCTTAGGCAAAAATACCATAATTCGTTTTTAGAACTTGTAAAATGTAAAAAGGATCAGTATTAACTAAGTATATATCCATAAAGGCTACATACCATAAAAGCACTTACATACTTTTTCTTAAAAGAAATTTAAAGTTTACTTATGTAATTCATAAAATTTTACTGTTTCCAATTTATCTTATTTTGATTCTCCCAAATTGCAGAATCTCATATGAGTGCTTATTCACTCTTCACACTAAAAATAAATAAGTGCATGTGAAATAACTTAATAAAAATACCTCAACAGTAAAAAAACATTTATTTTTGATGAGAAGACATTTATGATTGGTGATGGAATTGCATCAACATTTAATCATAGAAATAAAAGATCAATTTAACGAAAAATTGCCATCTTTCGTGAATGTTGTTTTAACCTTTAATCTGACTGCAATCTTCTTCTGATCTAAATTCTGATAATAAAATAAAAATGTCACAAAATATAATCCATAAATTAAATAATTCTACAAAAAAATGTTGTTCATAAAAAATAATTATATTAATTACTAATACATAACAAAAGCCAAAATATAGTAAAAGCTTCAATCTGAAAAAATATATTAACGAGAACTCAGCATGTATTACATAAATGTGTCTATCTATGCATGCTTAGAACTATTTTTTATGAGTTGATTATAATTGATATACTACCTTTATATTAGAAAATTAACTTATTGTACATGCACAAAATTTTCATATTCCTCGCCTCAAAAATAATTGTAACTATAAAAAAGTAGGCTTAATCGTATTAAACTAATTACCATTCTGTAGTAGGCTCAAACTTTTTATTATCGAATTTTTCTTTTATGCTAATAATTTTTCTGTTATTGGATAACATCATGAAACATGTTCGATAATTTATTCTCATTTTTTTTAATTAGATAATTAAATATCAACATATAAAATTATAGATTTTATGTATATATATTCTGATCTGCCAACAAAATAGAAACCTGATCAGATTATTTTTACACTCTCTGTAATTATCACAAAATTGTTTTTAGAAAAACAGACTTTTTTAGTACGTAATTGCTTGATCTCCTAGCAGATAATTTCTTAAAAGTAAAATATGTAATACCAGGAAAATAGAAAATTCGTTAATAAATTGTATCAAAACAAAATTATAAATAATGAAAGCTAATTTCCAGACAAAATAAACAATAAAAACACTGCCTCTAATTTAATTCAAGTATAAATATAAAATATATTTTCAGAGAATAAAGAGATTTCAACCTTTGTTACAAACTCTCATTAAGAAATCACTATTCAATGCATTTTCAAATGTACATTCTTTTGATGAATAAAGAAAAACTAGTAATGTGACAATTGAAGAAAGTTTTTCTTCTTTATCTCTATTTATGTCACATAACTGGCTTTTTTATTCGATTTTTTTACAACATTATGTTAGGTCTCTTAACAGGCATATTTTCAAGATTTTCTACCGATGAAAACTTGCATCATGAAAGCAATAAAAAGGATATGTTAATATGTATTGAAATATAAAATAAAATAATAAAATTTGATTTTCTTTATAGTAGAACATAATTTGTGAATTATTAAATATTTATTCAAACATTTTAAAATTTAATAAATTTTAAACATGGTTATTATTGCTGATGCTATAAAAATTCACTAAGGTTCCCTCAAACTCATTCTTTTTTTAAGTTTTATTTCAAGGATACTTATGAAATTATTGGGAATTCACAAATGCTGGAATAAAGGTTCTTAAGTAATTTAATTTTTAAAAATAAATAATAATGTGCTATTTAATAAAAAAATTGCTATTAATGAAACACAGTTTTGGGGTGGTATTAAAATAGTTAGTATGTATTAAATATATTATTTAAAAAGCAATTTTTAATAATAAGGGACAATTTTTAATATTAAGGGAAAATTAATTGCACAATTTATAGTGACAATTAAATAATAAAATGTGTTAAGAAATTACATTATTATTATAGGAATCTAAATTTTTTTAATCACAATAATTATAATTAACTATTAAAAAACTATAAAAATCGAAAACTCAAAAATAATTATTGAATATTTAAATAAATGTAAACAGTAGAAGAGAGTATGGTTTGATCATTTATCAACTCATGCAAAAATGGTATTAATAAACAGTCATAAGTATCATGAAATATAAGGTGTATGATAACCAGTTATTAATAGATTTGAACTATCTGAGATTAGTAAATTTAATATTTTAAGAATTTTATTTTGTATTAGATATTTTCCTGTAAATTTTGATTTATTGCCTAACAAAAAAAAAATTATTTAGCAATTTGAAGAATACTAGAATATTTTCTCACACCATATTATAAATCACATTTCTTAGCCGTTTGGATTTTTTATTTATTTTATTTTTGAAAAAATTTGGACTTTAGATAAAAGAAATATTAAAGATTTTTACAAACAAATTTTCAAACTGTTATTTAAATTAATATCTATTTCCTGGTTAAATTCAATGTATATTTTAATGCTATTGCACAGTAAATTGTGGATAATTATTTATATTTTATTTAATAATTTTGAAGTGAAATTAAAATTCCGATCTAGTGATTTGTAAATTATTTTTATTATTACTTTACACAATGTCTGACAAAAAATTAATCATAGTCTCAATATATACATGTATATAATATAATTTAAAATACGTTTTATTTTGTTTTTAATATAGTGTAAAATAAGTAATCAGTTTAAAAGAGCCATTGTACCTTATAATATAATAATTAAGCTCTTTATAAATTAACTTTAAATCAAATATGAATTTTATAACTCTAACATTAAATTGTTGAACGTTGAAAGATCTGTATCGTATGATTAAGTCACTTGAGAGAGAAAATCAGCTTCTTCTTTTATAAAAAAATTAAAACAATGCAAATTCAAAATAAATTATTTTTGAAATTAATTGGTTGGTTTCATGAATATAATTTAGATACAAGATTTTGATCTAAGCATATATCTCACTATTGGTTGGTATGTTAAAATAAGAAATATTTTTGCACCGAAAAGATGAATTTTAGGCTTTGCTGTTGTCTTTAATTGCAGATTATTATGGATTTAACTAAATAGGATTTCGTTAGATACCTAATCATCAATTACATTAAAATAACTAGTATTTAATTTAGCATTAGCTTATTAATTAAAATCCCATTGCATGCCATCAGGGTCATTTCATTAAACAATTTAATTTACCATCTTTACATCATACAGTTAAAGGTTTGATAATCAATTAATCCATCAGCATAATTCGAACTGCTTGATAAGTTCCCATCTTTTAGTGTTAATTACAAATTATTTAATCAGATGCATGATATGTAGCTTTTGTGTATCGAATATATAAATGATTATTTCATTAATTCATTTCATCAAACTAATCATTTGTTGACAAAATTTAATATATTTAAACAATAAAAATCTAATTTTTTCAGTCACTGATACAAAGTATTTATAGTAAAAAGATGTATTTTTCTTTAAGAATTTTGATCTAAGCCTTCTAATGTTTTACTATACCCAGTTTGTTCACTTCATTCATACATAATTGCTTATTCCCACATTTCCTTTATTGGAAAATAAATATCTTTTATAACTGTCTAAACAAACAATAAGAGAAAGACGAAGCTCATTTCATTATTTTATCAAAAATCTTTATCACTTTTTTCAGTCAATAAAAACTCATTCTTTTAAGAACTATGTGTTGAATTATTTTGTTTTCTCTCAATTCATTCATTTTTTATGGAATGAAATTTATGTTATTGCTCACTTAAAAAATGTTCTTGAAGTTGCATGCAATGAGACAATTATTTTTTCCAAAAATAAATGAATAAATTATGCAAAAGATGCACTTTTATTATTGATAAATAATTTCAAATAAAAGCTTATAAATATTGTATTCAATTTCTGAATAATATATTGAATATTTTTTATGAACCTTCTAAAAAATATCTCTTTATATTTATACCATTTTATTCATTTTCTTTATTTTAATTTCAATATTAAATTAATGTATTTCACATTCATCTGGTGGCAATATTTTTTATTCTGGGACCTATGTAGCGTTTTTAGTTGCATATTTCAAACAATTTTATAATACAAAAATGTATCGCAAATACAGAAATTTACAAATATACACATGTACACTTATGGGAAAGATACAATGCAATGATAAATTGAAATTTCTATTTCATTTTTAATTTAATAAATTAATAATTTTTTCCCTGTGCATGATTTGATAAAAGTCCTTGCCAACAAGTGTGCTATATCTTAAGGAATTTTCAACAGACTAAATTCCAATTTAGTATACAATGAGAAGGTCAATTTAATTATGTAAGCTGATTATTATTAGATCTTTGCTTTTAGATCCTTATAATTTTAAAAGAAAATAATAAAAATAATAACTTCCTGAAGAAAATTAATGTATTTCTTGCTTAGATATATTTAAAATTATGTAAATTTATTTCTATTGTTATTTCGAGTTTAACAGTCATTATATTAAATATGATAAGGAAATTTAAATAAAGCAAGTTTGAAAAAAATGTTACTCTTGAAACAATAGAAATGTTTGTAAAATTTAATAATAATATATAATATTTTAGTAAAATTTAATATAGAAATTTAAAAAAGATAGTTTACTAATTATACTAATTATTTAAACAATAAGTTAGAATATAATAAAAGTTTGCAAGTAATCAAAATTTACTAATAATAAATTATATAGAAACAGCCTGAATGTTTCACTCACAGATGTTTTTTTCACCTAATATTTATTTCTGGAGAAACACATTTAAATAAGCTTTATACATTTCTTCTAAATTAAAATAAATTTAATTAAAAATTTTACAATCATTAATATTGTTTTCTACTTTTTTATGTAAACGTTGAATTTTTTACTAATAAATTTTTAGGATATATTTTTTACACTTCAATTAAAAATCAAATAAAAAGCAATTTACAATCATCGCGTAAATTATAAATTTTTTTGGGAAAAAATATCTAAGTTTGCAACGATCATTTCCATTTTTTAAGAAAAAGTGTTGCATCCAAAATGTTAAAGAAGACATATCCGTAATTATTGAACAATCATAAGAAATGTTTTCTTCGCCAGTTGAGGTAAAATTTCTACAATTCCATTGCTAATTGGTTTCCAAAATGCTTCTTTTAAAATTTGTTTATTGACCCATGAAGTATTTCTTTTTATAATCATTGTTTCTAAAAATAATGCAATTCTTTTCTCATCAAATGCTTAAATTTAATATTTTGATCCATATTTCATTGTTAGGGAATAAAATATTATGATGACTTACATTCATTTAAAAAATTAACTAATATTATTTCTAATATTGTATTTTTAAAATAAACTTTGTTGTTAAATTGAAAAAGAAATTTGTTTGCCTAATGTTTAATATCGAACTACAAAATTTATATTAAAGGAAAGACTTTCACTAAAACGTTGAGAATTTAATTATTTCAGTTTCTATTTGAAGTATCTTTATATGTCAAATTAACATGTTATATTTTTAGTAAATTTATTTTCGTACCATGTCATATTTAAATAAAAGAAATTTATATTAGATAAAATAAACTAATGTATGAAACAAAATGACTAGGTAATTTAAAACAAGTGTCCTAAATATTCATAATTGATGGATACCTTGGGTGAAGATGGTTATAGAAAAATGTTATAGAAATGGTTATAGAAAAAGTTTCAATCATCATTGTCAATAACACAAAGGAACTCATTATCATTGGCATATAGAGACACTTCAGAACTTTCTTGAATGGAGTGAATATTGATAGTCACATTGTGAAAAATCAGGAATAAATGGGAGACGTTTCAGAATCTCCCACAGAAATTTATGTTTGGCATGCCACAACAAGATGAAGATGAGCATTATAATGGAAAATAGTTTCGCTTAAAAGCATATCACATCAGCGATTCTTGATATTCTTTCTCAGAACATTACAATAATGACAGATGAAACTTTCGGTAATAATTCCAACAGTAGTGGATCCCTAAAGCTGAAGGAAATGTCGAATAAGTATGAAGAATATTTATTTCAAATTCAATTTAAAGTTAAATTATATTAAGTTTAATTTAAGGTAATGAGTGTTTCTTTTAATAAAAGTTTTCCCCCCACAGAAATGTGTTTAATTTTCTTTAAAAATATTGATTTCTCTATTTGTAAATATTCTACGAATGCGAAAAAAATTGTACTTCTTGTGACATACATGTAGGAATCACTTTAAAAAGGAAATATATGTATGAATGTTGTTTATTATTGCAGTGGGTCTGAAGAAATATACTCATTAGATTGCAGGTTTAAAGTATTTGAGACCGATTAGACTTTTTTCTTAAACAAAAGTTATGTGTTAAAGTAGAACATCTTTAATGCATATCTTTAGAGGAAATGTGAAAAATCGATAAAATGTTTGCTCTTTTATTGGATAGAATATTGTTTTTAATGTACTCCAAACTCTTTAACGATTGTTTTATGCGACTTAATCGTTTCTTTATATTTTGTGGTAACTCAGAGGCATTGTATTAAACATGAAATTCCTGTTACATAAATTGCTTTGAGATGAAATTTTCCATTACTGGATTCCATTTCAAGTAACTTCTTTTAACACAGAATAAAAAATACACCATTTAAATAGTAAAATGCAGTACACCATTTAATAAATAATATGTAATAATTAACATTTAATAATAATATAATGGTGTTAAATTCACCATTTAACCATTTTAATAGTTGTTACAATTTTTGCGTGGTGCTATATTTTCATAAGATTTGTACAATATGATTTCGTTTGTGTTCTGATTATTCTTCAAGTTTAGAGCAAATATATAAGTTATACTTTTTTTTAATTCATTTTTTTATGTGTTTCATATGATAACCATGCAATATGAATTCATTTTCATACACACATTTTCTTTATTGTGCTGTATTTTGAATTCAATATCTTTCTTTATTTAAACTTTTTGATGAAAATAAATATTAATTTTAAAAATCTGTAAAATTTATATTTCACTTAAAATTAATTTCTATCTTAAATTGTGAAAATCAGGAAAATAATGAATATTTCGTTGCAATGATATTAATTAATATATAAAATGTTTCAAAGCAGTTATTTTATACATTTTCGGCTATTTTTATGGAATGTCTGTCTCCAACTTACTAATGTCAAAATACATGCTTTATAATATGAATAAGAAATGCAAAAAAGGAAATCAGTAATTCCTAGTAAAGTGTATTTAACTTTAAATATTAATCTAATATAGCTTTTTCCGAAAACAAACACAAAAAGGGAAAATCATTTATTTATTTTCAATAGAAGACTTTTCTCAGAAAAAAAAATCGGGTATAATTTCTAACAGTTTGAAAAAAGTATTATATTTAATAAATGTAATTTTAGATCAATCATTCCAAACTTTAAGTGAAAATTATCAGCAGTATTGCATTTCAGAATAAAAATGAAAATACCATTAGAGTACTTTTTCAGTGAGCATTCTTCAATAAGAAATAATATACTATTTTCATGCCATGATTCGGTTTTATGCGATGGCAATATTTTTTCTGTGATCCTATTGTTTTCTTCAATTTCAAAAGAAAAATTTCATTTTTTAGGAACGAATACGTATATTTTTCCAAATATATTCATTTTTAGACAAACAAAACGCTATGACATTAAAGAAGTTTTTGAAAAAGTAAAAAAAAAACATGCCTCAATAGCGATATAAGTTTTTGTTAAGTTAAGTAATATTAAACGGATTAAACTTTTTATATGTATTACACTTCGCGTATTTCAATTGTAATTCTAATTTTTCCATAACCTAATATAATTTTTTGTTGAAATACTTAAATAAGATATAAATATTTTATTTTTCGTTTAAAGAATATTTTAAAATGTCTATACACTGTGATTATAGATGTAATATCATGCACACACAAATAATAGCATTATACTCATTATTCTTTATGACCATAAAATTTCGTTTCTAATTCTCACAATAAAATTTATATTTTCCATACAAATATGATAAATTTAGCAACAAATATAATATAATATATAATGTGATAAGTTTAGCAACAAATTCAATTAATGTTACAAATTTCCATTAGAAAGTTAAGCGATTATGAGACAATCATATAATTTATTATTGATGCATTTGTAAAAAAAAAGAAAAAAAAGTGAAAGAGAAAGAGAGAACATATATTTTACACAACTGCGATGTAATTTTGTAAAAACTCTATACTTCGAAGTGTGGTCTTAGGTAAATATTACCAAATGAAACATTTTAAATTGCAATTTAAAGCAAAGAATTATAATAAATGATATGGTTTTCTTTAAAAGACATGAAACTTAATATTCATACAACTTCAACCCAGGATTTCTTTTAAATACTAATAAAAAATTTCAAACATTTTAGGGATGTATTTAACAATTTTTATTTATATACTTTGCGAAATATTTTTACTAATTTAATAGAAAATATTGGAAACTTGAAATTTTATTTCCCTGATAATATCAACAACAACAAAGGTAACGTTATTTAAAAATGTATATCAGTGATAATAACTAATTACAAAATGTAAAAAAATTATAAAAAGTGTTCATAAAAATATTATTAACAAAATATTTCCTGTTTTGTTTAATAATATTTGTGAGTTTCCAAGTTTACTCACAAATTTTATAAGAATTCGTAGTCGAAGTATGTGTTCCTTAACATTTTTCAAAATACATTTTAAAGAAAACAATCACATATTCTGGTATTTCAGAAAATTTAAGATAACAATAATTAAAGTGATTAAAGAATTTTTTAATTTATTTAATTACAATAAAATTCCTTAGCAGTATTTACTGATTTTTGTTTTGAAGAAAACAACTTGAGAAAATTTACACCAGTTTTAATGTTCAATTCACAATAAAAATTAATATTTTTTAGTTACAATAGTTTAAAATAAAACACTTAAAAATTCACTGGGAATTGTTTTTAAAATTTTCACAAATTTCCATTGCTGTATTAATTTTCATGTCTTTCATTCTAATGCAAATAATATATCTGTGTCCAATTTGAATTCAACGAAGTAATGTAGCACCTATAATATTTACTTTTAGAAAATTTATAAACAAGGAATATGAAACATTAGTGATATACTTATAATCATCAAATGTGATGAAGTAATTATGCAATTTTAAAAAAAAGTTATCTAAAATAAAAATGAAATGAATTTAAGTAATGTAATTTATTACTTACACTATTTTACAATATTTAAGAGCAATTTGTTATCATCTCGTTAAAATAAAATATTGTAAAGTTTATTTCAGGAACAAGTGTATATTGCAAATAAACACATATATTTTAAGTATTCTTTAAATTAAACATAATGAACGTATCTTTTTGCGATAACTATTTTCAGAATAATTCTTGTGCTTATGTAATATCACATAAAATGTATAAACATAATATAGTTGCATTTATCTTATAGTGTAATTTTATGCTAATTTCAATGTATATACTTATCTAAAATTAAATATTTTAATTTTGTTTTTTAAAGGCATAACTAAATTTAAGAAAGGAACTTCTATTCTTATTTAAATGAAGATTGAGTAATATATTTTCAGGTCCATACCTTATGATATTATGTAAACATTAAGACACATTTAATAGTAAAATCTATTCATAAAAAAATATCCAAGCAATAACTGTAAAATTTCATTCACTTTACTCCTTTAAAATTATGTTTTCAAATATGTGACGAAATTTGTTTATCATTTAGTTAAAAACATTTCCGAAGAAATAAAATTCTAAAAATATACTTAAATTTGTTTCAATTTATAAATTTAAAAAAGAGGGAAGTCCAACACAAATAAAAGTAAATGTTTCAGAAATTTGTGTCTATTATTCTTTCACATATTGAGATTTTATACATAGACATGAATATATTTATCTTAAAATGTTTCTTCATTTGCTTATGTATTGAAAATACATTGTTCCAAGAAAGTATGAAAATATTTTATTTACCATTGCAGATTAAATAGTTTCTTGAGGTATTTCATCATAATAATTCAAATATGTAATATTTTCTATATTAGCTGTAAATTCTTATAAATTTTCTGCTTTTAAAAAATGTTTGAAATTTTTCAATAAATTTTCTGAAATTTATTTTCATACCCGTGTATTTTCATAAATTTATACATGGGGGTTTTGTGAATTGAGGAATATTTGTAATATAAATCTTGTCAATATGATATTATTAAGCATTTTACCATACTTATATTTATATCCACTTGGCATTCATTTTAAAAAATGCTTTTAGTTTATTTCCTAGAAAATACAATTTTTCTCTAAATTAGACAAACCATAAGTTTGTTAGTTTTATTTATATATAATACTTTTACCACGGACAGACTAAATTTAAACATGTTCTTTAAAATTTGGCTTTCTCATAATTCTTCTTTTACAAACAATATTTTCGAAAATTGTGAAATGTATAAATATTTTTCCTAACTATAGATTCAGAAAGAGTTTTGAAAAGAGCTTAAACTTTAAAACTTTCTTTTAAAAAATTCATTCCTTACATCCTTGTTAACGAGAAAATAAAAGAAACATCTTATTGCAAAAAATTTTTTCTAATACTACCGAAATCTGTTTTTAAATTAATATTCTGTGTGTGTGTGTGTGTGTGTGTGTGTGTGTGTGTGTGTGTGTGTGTGTGTGTGTGTGTGTGTGTGTGTGTGTGTTAACATACAGAGTGAAATAATTCCATTCCTATATTTTGACATAAAATTCTCAAAATTAACTTAAGTCAATAATATTGTACTATGCATTTATAACTTAATACTGAAACTTGTATTACTTTAAAAACAGTTAAGTAATCAAACCTACCTCTAGCATGCTGAGAAACTTCTGTAAGCATTTCCTTGTAATTCATATCAATGTTGGTTTCATCAAAATCTTTGTAAAATGACTTGCTACCCAGAGCAGTGTAAACTGCTCCTAAAGTAAAATAACAATCAGAATTTCCAAGAGTTCGATCATCAAAATTGTGGAAGAGTAAAGCCACAACTTCCCAACTAAATTTCTTCAGTATTTGAAGAAATATCTTTCCTATTTGAGAATAGGATTCATTCATTCTTGTTAAAAGTCTATAATGCGGTTCTTTTGTATCGAAATTATCGTTCTGGCCAGCAGCTGTTAGTATAGGCACGTCCCAAACTGCAGAATAACGGGCGACTGGTGCAAGCACATAAGGACACAAAGGTCCTAGAAATGCGTCTACTAAACCTAAATTGCACAGTTCAAAAGCTGCTAATGGACCGTAAGTAAAAGACCGTAAGTAGAAGAGCATTCCGTGTCTCGATACAGGACTTCCATTTTCTGACCAAATTTTTGTTCCAAACTTTTCACGGCATACAGTACTGCTGGTACGACTCTATGTAGAGCAAATGCTTGAGATTCGTCATCGGGTGCGAGACATTTTCAACCACGAAAATAATCCAGATATATGAGTTAATCCATAGATTGTAAGATATCATTTTTATTATTAGTGGAAATATTTTAATTAAATAAAAAGAAAATCTTTCAATTTTTAGAACAGAAACATAATAACAGTTTAAGAAAAATATACTTTATGGAGGAGGACTTTTATAATAAAAAATGCCTATTTTATTTTTAAATATATCTAATATGATACAGAGAGTAATTATTATTATTAATTAAATTTAGTATTCATGTATTTTTATAATTTTATTGAATCTTAGTTTGCCACATAAAAGAATTTTTATTCTTTTACCTGCTATAAAAACAGAAGTATATTCATATGACAATGTTGTATTATTTTAATTATTTTTCTTATGTTAATAAACACGCATAAATTAAAAACTGTTTTGTGAAATTAATCAAACTGGAACATAATTTATTGTTATCTTCTAGAATTAATTCATATTTTACATGAACTTATAATTCAGATAGAAAGTCATCATATATTATAAGATTTTTGAGTTTTAAATTTGAACTGAAACTTCCATTTAAAAATATGTGTTGCTGTTTAACTTCAAATTATTCTATTTAAATTATCTGAAAGGCAGAAGATAACATACCATTCAAATTAATAATTAAATATCATTGTTTCCAACTTATGACCATAAACAAAACAATTTAATAACAACAAATGCTTTCAGGCAAGACAAAACACCAATTGGTAACGTCAACATGCTACTGAAAATAAAATTGTGACTTCAAGTTCTTGTTTAGAGAAGACTTCTCTTAGGAAAGCGCCCCCTTGTGGAAAGCGCAATCCAACCATAATTTAGAACAGCCTCGTTCCTTTATTTTGCTCTTTTACATTTCTCAAGAATATGTGATTTTTTTCCTCTCGAACTTTAAGAACTTTCTGTAACATTTCGAAAAAAAATAACTCTCGAAAGAAATTCTTCAGAAAGAGAACCAATCCAATAATTTTTTCGCATACAAGAAAACAAACCAGTAAAATAGTTCTTTACAGCTTTTCTTTCAATTTTTTTTGTTCCGGTATTTTTATATCAGTTTACAACTGAATTTATTTTGCTTTTATATGTTAATTTTTAAAGATAATTTAATTTTAATCTCACATATTTGCTGCTGCTCATTTTATTGTGCAGAACTTTTACATTTCTATCAATAAATAATATCAAAGTATTATAATAATATGTTCTCAACTGTGAATTTTCAAAAGAAATACCCTAATACTAAATAATAAGTGAATTTTCAAAAGAATATATTATTATATTCTTAAAAAAAGTAGTAAAATTAAAAACAAATATACCCTATAAGAATAGTCTTTAATTAAAATCAAAAATTAATTTTGAATATTTTTCTCTGATAAAACCATATAGTAATTTTTTGATAATTTTAATGGATTTAAAATGTTTGTCAACGTGATTACTTTTTGCAATTGATATTTTATTTAAACAATGTATGTTAAAATATTAATTTCATGATGAAAGACATTAAAATATAAACACATCGTGAATCTTTTAAGATATTGTTCAAACATTTTATATTCTAAAATTTGCATTTGAAGTAATGTAATTTAATGTTTTAATAATCTATAAAATGACAATTTTATGAGATGTAAAATATATTACAAAAGCTATCATATTGTTATAGTATTTGACAGCAATATATTTCAGAAAATTATTATTATAATAAAAATCTATTTACTAATATGTGTTATTTTTATTTTCAGTAAACCTTTCCTTAAAATATCCTAAATTCTTATACAAAAATACTTTATTTTTTAAGCAATTGCTAAAAATAACATTTAAGCTATTTTCAATCCATGAATAACTTATTTAAATACAAAATATGCTATAAAAATTAAGTCTTTGTTATTTTTATCAGCCTTGTTTCTTACATTAAATTTTTAATAAAATTTAATTTTGTGTTAGTTCAATGTTTAATATAGCTATAAATATGTGTAATAATAAAAATATGAAATAGAACTAATTATTAAAATGTCTTTTATCATCAAACTTCCTCATTCATCATGCAGATTTTTACCAATTTTTTTCTGTAACATTTATGCAAGAAAATGTTATACCTTATTAAAGTTTTGATAAACATTGGTAAAATGCATACATTTCATTGTTGCCCAACACTAATTGATAACATATCTAACTATAATAATTTTTAAATAATTGTCAAGAATCTGAAATATTCTGAAAAACGTTTTACAATTGTAATAAACTTATTGTCTTATTTATTTTTTTCAAATAAATAAAAAAAAATAAAAGAATGACTATGATGTAACAAATAGTTATATTCGCTTAACAATAACCAATATATAAACTTAAAATTTTAGTGAAATAAGTCAAACATAAACTATACTTTATTTAATACAGAATATTTTAGTTGTAATAAAAATATACAAAAGTTGGAACGTAAAAGCGGCGCATCAAAATATTATGGAATATAGTGTTTTTTTACATTTATTTTTTTTATATCCATATAATATATATTTGCCAAAAAAAAACCCTGTGTATGGGGCCAATATTCTTTACAACGACAGTAGACACTGAATTCTATTTTACAATTCTCCAGTAGTTTTATTCAAACTTTTCAAAAGATAAGCAACGTTTATATTATTTTCAGCAAGGCAGTGCAACATGCTCCTAACCAGATCATGATTATGATTATAACATGTTCATGAGGTGATTACGCCTGTAGATGATCATCAAAGGCTTGTGTTCTCTTCAAACACTTGGCTTGTTCACTTCTGACTTTTTCTTGTGGGAAATGATAAAAGAAATGTTTACGAAGTAAATCAGCACACAATTGAAAAAAACTAAATATCAGAGTTTAGGATGTCATCAACAGCACAGCAACACAAGAATTGATAATATTATATGTAAATTTCCCCAAGAGTGCTCAATTATGTGGTGAAGAAGGGTGGAGCACACTTTCAGCACCTATAGGGAAAGGGAGTAATCAAATTTAATACATAACCTTTTATTTTATGCTCTGATTTTACATATTTCACAATGGACTTCTACTCTGCTACAAGGAATTCAAGTTGAAAAGTATTTATTTGATAGGAATTTAAGTAAATAGATAGTTTTCAAAGCTGCAGTTAAAATCGTTTAATTTTATTTAAACTAACTGTCCTTACTAAGTTTAAATACTTACATATAATATTCAAAAAAAATCTATGAAATTTAAATTCCTTTCAACTGGGAGAAATGCTTAAAAATATTTATTTTGAAAACAAAACAATTTTGTAGAAAAAAATGAGAATAAGATATAAATTCTGAAACTGGATTCTTACGTTGACTTTCATATTATAAACTATAATCTGATGTTAATTTACCTATATTTTATAAGTTACTGTATACAAGTAATTAATGGTATTTTTAATAGAGTATAAGCAATTTTAAATGCCAGTTTAAAGAAAAATGTAAGAACTCTTAAGTGTTAATACCAAAAATGTCAAAATCTAATATTCCTTTACCACTTTTCTTCCTGCGGAAAAAATTACTATGAATATTTTAAGCAATTTTAATACAGTGTAACATAAAAGCTACCGTATTTATTCGATTTTACTAAAATTATGTCTTATGCAGTAATGTACGACAGATTATTTCCATTCCTTTAAGCACTTTAGAATACATGAAACTATAAATTCTATTAGCTTTCTTGTCATTTTTCTTTAATAATTATGAGTTTCTCTGAAATGAATTGAGTAAGGGATGCTGTAATTACTTATTGTTTCATACCTTGAGATGACTAATTATCATTTTTAGAAAATAATACTATTATATATTTAATTTGTTAATTTAATAAAAATAATATACTTATCAAATATGATATCGTCATTTTTTTTAAATTCCTTAAAAATAATTTTAATTAGTCACTGACTATAATTTTCAAAAAATATTTTCAACTTAAAAAATTTTAGAATTTCCTAAGTAAATTTCCATTATTTTATAAAAAGCTTCAAGAAACATTGTAAGCATTTTTTTACAAAAATCACTAGAGCATGTATCTTGAATTTTTCGGTGAAGGAAATTGAATTTTCTGATGACAAATAAGAATTAGAATTGATGACAAATACGAATTAGTGTCTTACGCACTAAAAAGTATATATGAAAACTACTTTTTCTTTTTCTACGATTTTTCTTTTGAGCAAAATTACGCAGCAGTTTCTTTGCTAATATAAGTGTTGACAAAATTACATTAAAGCTGAATGATCCAAGCAAAATATCGCTGAAAAAATAGTAAAACAATGAAATAAGTTTAAGAAAAGTGAAATAAAGACATTGATATTCTATATATCCTTACACTGGTGATAATTTAAAATTTGCTGTGAATTTATTTAAATTATTTATTAAATTATAATACTTATACGGGGTAAATTACATCAATAGTTCTTATTTTAAATTTTCAAGGCCGAACAAATAATTTCAAACTAAAAAAATAAAATTCAAACAAATTTCAAAGAGTTCTTACAAATTCTGTTAATTTTTAATTGATAAAAAATATTATGATTACTTTTTGTAACATTGATTAAAAATTTTCCATTTTTCTTTTAAAAGCAAAAGAATATATTCGATGATTCTTCTTATTTTTTTATGTACATTTTATTAAAATCAGATCTTAATTAGATTAAGAAGAAATATTACTTTTGCTTGCATAGAAACCTCACAAATTTAACAAATATTTGTAATATTATTTAACATTGAAAATTTTGCTCAAAACAATTAATCTAATACTAAAAATAAGGATATTAATAGTTAAAAAGAAAAATGTTTGTCACATAATGTCACCAAAGCTCCCATTTAAATTCTAAAATTAAGCATTATTAGTCAAGATCAATATTTGAAAAGATGAGCAGATAATTATTTATCACAAAATTGTTGACAACAACAGCTGTTGTGGCCTCAATTAGTAAAGTGAGGTAAATCATTTAATTCGACCTTGTAAATCAATACCATACCAATTAATTGTATTCATAATTACTAAATTTCTGTTCCTGCGTTATACAAATTTATGTGATTTGAGAAAGGATCTAACAATCATAAGCTGAAAATTTGTAATCTAAATCTGATTAATTGAACCATTTGTTTATTATGTTTCTAACATAAGATTCATTATAACTGAAATGTGCAGCTGTAAATAACTTATTTTAAAATAATGGAGATTTTAAGCAAATGAAATATATAGTTATTGTTATTCAATTTATAATCTTGATTAAATAATTCATTCAAAATCTTGCGTGAAATTGATAGTTTAGTGATTTTTGAAAATGGGAAATGAAGTTTATTACATTTATTATCCACAGTAAGTAGAATATTCTATATTTATGCAAAATACTTTATAATAAAGATTTATATATATATATATATATATATATATATATATAT
>JAPDSC010112946.1:17543-31778 GCA_026290005.1 Latrodectus geometricus
GTCAAATCCACTGATACTGAATTCCTGGTTTTCAACTAGCGAATATTATTTTTTAAAATGCAAAATAATAGATATATGAAATTCGTATACACGAAACATTTAATATGATTGGGAAATAAAAGGAACAAATAGGCTAAAAGAAATATATGCATATGCCTTTTTAACAGGAATTATAATTTTTGATATCATTATTAAATTTTCATTTATTGTGAAATAGATGCCAATATTCAAATAAAAATTTGTCTTGCTCTATTTTTCTTAAAAACCTAATATTAATTCTCATATTACATTTTTTGATATTAAACTCAAGGATTTATAAATGATTTTACTTTAGTACAGTACAATGTAATAAGTATGACCGGAAGGTAAAATAGGATAATTCATATCACTGTTTTTATGTTTATTAAAATACATTTTAATGCTTTATTTAAAAATTTTAAGATTTAATTCATTTCTAGTATTTTGGATGCATTGAAATTTTTGCGTAGTAGAATAAAATACTTTCAGGTTTTTATTTAATTTTCTAAAATGAAACCATATCATAATACAAAATTACTCCATAAAGTATTTTAAGATATCTTTACGACAATAACTCTAAATGCTGACCCATGAAATTTTAACTTCTTCTATTTTTGCTATCATTGAAGTTTTATTTCAGTTACTTAGTATGTAATACTTGAACTTTCATTTATCAAAATCGTTTATTCTTTAAATTTATTTTAGTTTTGTAAACATAGACATAATAGTATAAAATGTCCTATACCGTTTGAAAAGTGCTGAAGAAAAAACTTCTAGCTCATCGTTTTTACGTTACTACGCTTGTTTTAGACATGGAAAAGATAAGCAGTAATATTTGTAGCAACTGAAACTTTAAACACACTTTCAGCAAATTATCTTCTACTTCCAATAAATTGAAATTTCTCTGAAAATGTGAAAAAAAATCTAATTTTTTTTTATCTGTGTAATTTTTTTTCCGAAAATATAACTTTATTCTAATGTCGTGATTAAGGGTTAATGGTTTTTACTGCAAAAGCATTTTATTGGGAATAGCCACAAGTTGAGACACTTCTGAGTTTGAAAAAATCACTAATAAGAAAATATCTAAAGGCATTTTTCTGAAATTATTAAATTTGTTCGTCATGTAATACTTTAAGCACTGCATGAAATATCAAACATATTAAAATTCTTGGTAAAATCGAAATGAACAATGTTTTCAAGACTATTTAACTATTTAAGAAGGCATTATAATATTAAATAATGTCCTTTTCAACCTAAATCTATGTTATCAATGAATAATTGTTGTCGATTTTGTAAGAAAACATTTACAGTGAAATCTTTATTGCAATGAAATGTGACTTAAAATATACATCAAATAAACGTCACAGGAATAATAAAAAGTGTTCAAAATATGACTGTTTGGCTAATATATATACATAAATTTTAATCTAAAAACTAAAATGTCATTATACAGCAAAAAATAATAATAAATTGTATAAATTTATGTTTCTCACATGCTTTTGTTTTCGACTATAAATAATAAAAGTTTATCAATAAAATGTATTATATATACTTAATCACATTTATACTGCATTCTGTACTTAATTATATTGTTGTATATTATTGGTCTCCTTTTATCTAATATTCTTCTTAAATTTGATTGAGAAATATCTCTGTAGATGTTTATAAATGTATTAAATATGTGTGTGGAAACATTTGTTAAGAGTACATTATTTACTAATTATTTAAATTTTCAGGACAATTTATAAAAAATGTGAATGCATTTATGTTTAACTCACAAAAAAACAATGAAAAAATACAATATTAGATTAAGTCAGCTTTTCTCAAGCTTTCAGTATTTGCGACCCAGTTTTCAATGATAATTTTCATCACGCTCCCTGTTTACAATAAAATGTATACAACAATAAAGTATATTGCGCATTTTGGATTTTATGTTTACATAATTTTTAATTAAATGCTAAAAAGACAGTAAAAGAGACCCAGCAATGGTGAAAAAACCACATCTGGCATTTTCCAAGCAGATGAGGCGAATGAAAGATGGGAAAATTTAAATATTATATTTGAAATGAAAGCTAAGCCGGGAGATAAAGTTAAAAAAGAATAAAGCAGAAAAGTTTGTTAATGAAAACTAACCAAGAAAAAGTGAGCTAAATTTAGAAACTAGGAATACATTTTTGAGAATAATAAAAGCAATAAAACAGAAGCATGAATAAACAAAGGAGAAAAAAATGAATAATCTTTGCTGAAAGGAAATTTGCACCGCTTGGTGGTCTCGAGACTGCACAAAGCAAATGTTTTTTCATAAGGAGAAAAAAAAGTTCTATGTTTCCATTCCGGACCGTCTTATTAGAGTCAATCCTTCTATCGATATCGAATCCATCGTGAATGTGTATATTTATACTTTCGTAATAATTGCAATTCACCATATCAAATATTCACCGCTGCAGATTTATGCAGATTTAAGCAAGCGTTAGAAGATAGCCAAACAGTAATTGAGATTGTAAAAATTATGTTTAGAGATAATTTTTCAAAACAATTGTAATCCATAACTCTTTCAATTGACACAATTGCTCGTCGAAGTGGTGATATAGCTGAAGATATGCAGTGTACACTTTCCTCCAAATTACGGGATAATTTTCTTTCTTTTCAGCTATATATTATATATATAGCTGAACTTCATATTAAAGATGATCATTTAATTGTCTATGTTTGATTTTGGGATAATATGTCAGTAGTAGAACTATTTTTCTACAAAACAATAGAACTCAAAAACAAGCACTTGCATTATTTCCTATTTTAAATGATTTTAGCAATTAGGCAAACATAGAATGGAAAAATTGTTTCCGAGTAAACACCGATGGTGCTCGTTCAATGTACTGAAGATTCCAAAGTATAGAAGCACTTGTAAAACATTATTCACCTCGGTGAGCCTGAACACTCTGAAAGATCCCCAGAGAAGCTTTGGTATCAAATTAATAAGTTCTGGCATGAATATTGAGTTAACAATGGTTGTAACATTAATAAATTATGTAAAAAAATGGCCTCTTGAGATCCGGACTTTGTAAAAACATGGGTTCAGTACATTCAACTTTACAATTTTATTGCGAAGCAAAACGGTTAACACGTAGGAATTTTTTCCACCATGTTTACGATTAAGAAAAGAAATTGCCATTTTAATAAAGAAGAAAACAGATCGGGAGCCGAGAATTTTCGCGATAGTTTATTTGTGATGAAATTGAGCTACTTGGTTGACATATTCAAAAAATTAAATAACTTTAATGTTCAACTCCATGGAACAAATACACAAATATTCCATACGAGTGATAAAGCTAAAGCTTTTAGTTGAAAATTGAAATTTTGGAACAGAAATTTAAAGCAAAGAATCTAACAATAATTGCACAAATGGGATTGATTGTACTAAACCTTACATGTCTATAGAAGAATATGTAAAAGTTGTTTTATAACCATGGTAAATCATTTAGCGATGCTAGAAAAGAACTTTAAAAAGTATTTTGTTGCTGACGACAAACTCATAGCAAGTTGTGAATGGGTTACGGATCCATTTCACGTGACTCCCGAAGGTTTCTTAATTGCCGAGGTAGAACCTTCATAATCTTCACGTCAAGTACCAAAACTAAAAGAGACTTTAGTAATAAAACACTATTTGAATTTTAGGAAAGAGAAGAGGATGATTTTTCTGCAATAAAACAAGAGCATTTAGCGTTCTTATACCATTTTCAACATCCTATCTATGTGAAACTGGATTTTCTGTTACGGCTTTTTCAAAGACAAATTGTAGACCTCGGATATATACAAAAATAAGCGGTTATTTCTAATATAAAGCCATTTTTTCAAGAAATTTTGCTATATAATACAGGCAAAAAAAGGAAGTAACGAATAATTGATAAGTTTATTTCTAGTATATTTTGATTTAGTATGCTGTTTTACTTTAATAAGTTAATTATGTCGAAATATATTTTGTTTTCTATGTGAATGTATGTTTTTCTTTCAATCAGCTAATCATTTTTTTAAATATTTTCCCTTGGATATTCTTGTCCACCCCTAGTGTTTGACTTCCATCCTGTTTGAACCCAAGAGGGCAAACAGGTTGAGAATCGCTGATTTAAGTGATGAAAAATAATTATGTAAGAAGCAAATTTTTTTTTATGTTTTTGTATATATTTTTTACTTATTTTTAAGATGATACAGACGTAATAAGCTAATATTGCTTTGTTTTATTTTCTTACATGAGTTTTTCATAATAGAAATTCATTTAATAGATAAGAGTTTAATGCATTTATTTCACATTCAAAACTAGTGAATTTCATTCAATATTGATGAAAAGAAAACTAAGAACTGTACTCTATAAATACATTCGATTCCATTTTATCATAAGAATGAATAAGAGATTTTCACAAAAGACATTTACATAATTTTTTCCTTTATCTTAACTTTATGTCTACATTAAATTTTTATGCAAATGGAAAATAATTTCAAGCCTTTTGTTTACAGATTTTTTCGTGTTTTATCAAATGATCAATTTTTTACATGTTTTAAATTTAGTTTTCTAGTATTAGTATGACTTTTCTATAAAAAAAGGGCATAAAGTTAAGCATTTTGAATATAGTCTATATAATGTTATTGTGATTTCGAGATCATTATTACTTGAAATTAAATATTTAATTAGCTCAGAATCTGCTTCGTATTCTGGCACATATCTTTTGCCTAATTTGCATTTACAATCACACCTGATATTTATATCTTGTTATAATTTGGAAATAAAATTTTTAAACATAATTTCATTGAAAATGATCCAGGTTTGTAAAAAAATTTTCTGTAAACTTTAGTAACTCAAAACCATTTTCTTCGTTTTCATAAACAGACAATTTATTGGCACTTTTCCCGAAAAAATAATCCCGATTTTAAGTTACAGAAAGCTGTATTATATACAGCCTTTATTAGAAAATTCCACTTATACATACTCAAATTTATAATTTAGAAAATCCACTTACCTTTATAAATTCTTTAACCCAAAAATTTGTGAATATATTTTGTCTTAAATCATTATTATGATTTCATTATCGTTACTATGAATGAATTTATTTAGTATTTGGTTTCTGGAATTAATTGAAGATAGTTTTGCTCAATAAACTTAAGTTATTTCATTTAGAACGCACATTTAATTTCATTTTAATTAAATGTTCATTTTAGCAAATATAATGAAAATTCCAAACTGTAGCAATTAATGGAATTCTTAATACATATATATATATATATATATATACTATTGTAGAAATTACTTAATTAAAATATACAAGGTTTTAATATATATATTAAATCTTTAATATGTCAATTGAATTTCTACTTCCAAGTATAATTTAATAGACTTATTCTAAATATCCTCAAAAATATGTAATAATAGTGCATAAATTGAGTCATTAAAAATATATAACAACACACTTTGAAGAATAAAAATGCCAAAAGTTTTAAAATATTATTTAAATTAATAATATTTTATGTTTAAAATTTAAATTTTTATTTTTTTATTTATAAATATAAAATAAACATATTTATATAAAATTCAGCTTTTAAGACATATATTTTTAGTTAAATAAGTTGAGAAAAATCATTCACTGTGCATTAAGTGCTTCGGAGTTATTTACTTCTAAATGTGCTTAGCTGAGCTTCTTTTCTCTGGAAAATGTTTAAATCTTAGTTTTTCTCCTTTAAACACGAATACGCTTTTTAGTACATTAGCATCAAACAAATTGTTTCAATTCCTAGAAAAGCACAAAAACATACTTAGTACTTTATATATTTAATAGTTCTTATATTTCCTGATTATAATCCTGCAGATTTCTGTTCTGCTTTTTATATCTAATACTTTGCACATAAAGTTAATAGGCATCAAGTAAACATGTATTCATGTTTCATTAAAGATAATTTTGTTTTATGTTGAATTTTTGCGCATTATATGATTTGTTAAATTTTTAATCAGTTTTATTTTCAAAAATCTCTTAAAATTTTCTTTCATTCTTTTAAGATATTTTAAAATTAACTTTATAAGTTGTAATATTCTATCATTATTCATGTTCTTAAGATTCATTATTAGAGAATTATTTAACTGTATGAAAATACTGCAGGTTTTATTTTTACGAAATTGCTATATTACTTTTTATTTTAAACTTTTTCACATTTTTCTTTTTTGTTAAATAATTTTTTTATTTTAATATGCGTGAAAAAATATAATAGTTGAATACTTTACTCAAGAACCAACCATACATTATTGTATCATACCAATAAAAAAATATTTTAAATAAATATTCATATCATACTTTAAAATATATATATTAAATTATAAAATTCACTTTAACTTTAATAATAAATAAAATTCAATACGTTAAATTTAATAGTAAATTTATGAAAATCTATTCTATTGAATTCAGTTTTAAACATGTATTTAATTAAGTACATATTTTCAATATTAGTTTCTAAATTTCAAGTAGAAATTTTATATGTTGATATTTCAACATACTATTATTTTTAACCAACAAATGTCAGTTAATATACTTGAAACCTAAATGTATTATATTTTCTAGATGAATTATACTGTGGTGACAATGATGTTCCTGGTATCTACAGCTAAATCAAACCTTTTTAAGAAATAAGATAGAAAAAATAAAGAAATACTAAAATAAAAAATAAAAATTGATATGGAGAAAAGACAAATTGATATTGCCTTAATGATCTTAAATTTAATTAAACGATCCGAAAATCATAAGATGGAGAATGCTAAGTGTGCAAATGTTTGATTACAAAATAAAAATATATATAAATTTTAGAGTTATTACATTAAACACATTAAGACTATACCGTTAATGACCAAAGTTTTTAGAAAGATTAAGAGAGCTATGATAAAATAATTCTGTTAAAAAATCTTGGGTTACAAGGTCCTTACAAAACATAAATATTTCTATATGTTTTTAATAAACAAAATTAAATGTCCAAATTTATTCCTACAGTTGATAACTAAATGCAAAGTTACATTCAAGTGCGATATCTCATTTTTAAATTAAAAAGCACACCCTAATATTACAAATAAAAAACTGTCGAAAATAATATTAACCAAAAATTACGGAGGAAACCAGTATATAATGGCTTATTTAATAATTTCTTATCAATATTTGTTCTCAAGCATAAGGTAAACCTGAAAATATAATATGAACATAAAGAACTTTTCAATTTGCAAATAATGAATTTTAAAGCTATTATCTTATAATGTATATCTTTTTATTCAAACATATTAAATTTTTAATTCCTTTCCAATTATCTCTTTATGTATTTAAACATCTTTTAATCCTAATAGGCTTTTCTTGTTAATGGTTTCAGATATAAAATTATATGTCATGTGGTTGAGACGTAGAAATGAAGGTACTATTTGCCTACATGTTATTTTGATGGCAATATACATTTCTGGCCACCGTGTAGGAACCATGCAAATGACATGAAATTTACAACATGAATTAGTGGAGGTGAGATAAACAAATAATTAGAATTTCAGTGCAAATGCACATCATGCACGCCTGTATCGCCATTACAAATTACTATTTAAGGCTTAAAGATTTCTATGATTTCAAATTCGGCAAATATTTTTTTCTTATGATTTATTCAAAATAATGATCAATTATGCCTGGTAGAAACAGCGATCATTTTTTGATTAAGTATCCAGATTTGATAAAGGAAGGATAGCGGCCTATTAAGATTTTTGATTATCTTTCACAATAATCGGTGTCTTGTTGGACAAAACCAAACAACTGTTATGCGGATATGTTATCGTTGAATACAGGAGGATACGACGGACCGACGCGTTTAATTGCATCCACCTCACAGCACCTCTTCCCTTAATAATAAGCAAATTGTGCGCATGGCAGTGAAGGATCGCTCAGCCACATCACGAACCATAGCACATTCTGTCGGTACCACATCATCCAGTGTCAGCAAGTACCATTCGACGCCATTTACATCAAAGTGATCTGTCCGCAAGACGTCCATTGCTTCGTCTACCCTTGCGTAGAACCACAGGTGTTTAACAGCTGCGTTATGCACCACCACACTGGTCCTTGCACCGGGTATTATCATATGGGGTGGTATTAGATATGTCTCTCGGACAGTACTAGATATCACTCTAGTACGCATAGCCGGTACTTTAAACAGCCATCGCTACATTTCTGATGTGTTTTAGATAATTCTACATCCTTGCCTTCAGGGCTTGCCCACAGCCATATTTTAACAGGATAATGTGCTACCACAAGTGGCACGCATTGTCCAAGGGTTTTTCGTCAATCGCCAGTTTGAATAGTTTTTCTGGCCGGATAGTATTCCGGATCTTTTGCTGATAGAAAACATGTGGTTCATGACTACTTAGTGATGGATCCAGATTATATCCCCAGCTGCAACACCAGATCTATTTTGGCAATTTGTATAAGCTGATTGGTATATTCTACCCCAAGAACCCATCCAAAGTCTCATTGAATCAATTCCGAGGTGTGTGGTAGCGGGGATCTCCAACAATGGCGGCTACTCTATCTGCTGATTTTGGAAGAAACCATATTTCACAGATGTTTATAAATTCAATCATTTAATACTTGCTAATTACGCTGTCTACAAAATAAATTTTATTGTGATATCTATTGTCTTTATTTGCGTTTCAATTTGGGTGGCCAGCAGTGTATCATAATAAATTTTATAACATCAAATATTACTCCATACATTTAATTGATATTTGACTTTTTAAAAATTATTCCGGCAAATTACAAGATGTATGAGGAATAATAGTTAGCAAAATTTAAACATTCAAATCATTACCCCATTGGTTGATTGATGTTAATTTAATTTAAAATTAATGTTAAGTAAATTAACAAACATGTTCTTTGACTTTTCATTTTTTCAATGACATTAGTTTATTTACTAACATATTTAAAAATTTAATAAATTATTTACTTGCACCTGAGTTTGTTTTTATTTTAGTAATTTTTTTCTTGTCTTAAGAAAAAGTCAATTCAAAAAAGAATGAACCAATTTTTTCTTAAAAGTTAACCTTTGGAGTATTAAATATCCTAGTTTAAAATATATTTCAGCAAACAAAAATAATTTTTGAAAAATAAAGTTATTTTCTTTTTTTTATTATTTTCCCAGTTAAACATGTTATTTCGGTAAAAATTGAGAAACATGAAAATATTATTTTAATGAATGAACATACTAAAATACTTAGGTACATAAAACAATCCAAATTATCTCAAGTTTGAACGTATGTTTTGAATATTTAAAAATATCTATTTTAAAATCTGAAGTAATTATCGTTGCATGGAAAATTCTAAATTGCATTTGAAAGATTCTCGAAGAACTTATTTTACCGAGTAATCAGTGTCCAATTATATTTTGAAAGTGGTAAAGGAATACAATGTTGAAAGAAAAATTGTTTTTAAAAAAGAATGGTTAAACTATTCTGCGAGGAATCCTTGAAGGTTCTCTTATTAATTCCTTTAATCCTTCTTAATTTAGAAAATGCAAGACAAGCTCTTAAAGTTTATATTTTTTGTTTCAATAAATATGCTGCTTACTAATTATTTCCTTTTTTCAAAGAACGTATATTATTTTAAATTTAATTAAACTGGAAACTCGTAACACATTTAATTATAATATCAAAATGCAGTAAATAATTTATAATTGTTAATTATTTTTGTTCATGTGAAATAAGAAATTCACCATTATATCAAACTTTCAATCATAAAAATTGGATTGCTGCATAAAGTTCAGAAGTAACTGAATTAAAAAATAGACGATTCTATTTTGATCAAAATTTGTAAATAACTTCTTAATAAAAAACATATATTTGATGTTTCAATGCATATAAATTTGTAAGGTCTGAATGATAAATATTATTTAATAATTCACTAGTTAGCAATATAAAGTACGATTTAATAATGAAACAATCCATTATTTTTTAAAATTATATATAATAAGATTAAATATTACGAAACATATTTTACAATATAAACATGTTTAATATAATGCAGGTATATCTACTCGTATAATATGACAGTTGCTTAGCTATGAAAAGTATGATTCCTGTATGTAAACGGGGTATAGAATATATGTGTGTTTGCTTAATAATATAAGTGTGTACTACTGCACATAGATAAAAATAATTTGGGATTTTTTATTCAGAAAACATTCATCACACACAATGAAAGATGTAAAATCATGCATGAAAAAATTTTAGATCCTATCACAAAATAAAGGTTTTTGATATATATATTTCTAAACTCTTGCTGATAAATTGGAGCGACATAAATTGACTGTATAAAAAAAGTTAAGGAAATTTAATACACAAAAAACTTTTTTCCAATATAAAGTATCCTATTAATCATTTCAAAGAAACAACAAATTATAAGATTGTTTTCTAGATTTGAATAAAATATTTTTTTAAAAAATTAAAACATATGTAATTAATTCGTATTATTACATTTCTTGAAGCAAATATTATCTTAACTTAAAGATGCATCATATTTTAAATATTTTTTCTATAATAAAAATTTAGTCATTTAAAATGTAGAAAAGATTATAAGACCATTTTATTGACTTATATTGTTGCTGTAAAGTTTTACTCTGTTTTCCAAATATATAAAATTTTATTTTATTATATATTCATCTAAATTTTATTCAATTGAAAATGCTAAATAAATCAGGTTTATTTCCCCAGGTAATTTAAATCACCTCAAACGATCATTATTTAAATCCATTTTTATTGTTTTTAATTTCCACAAAACCGAAATTCTAAGTATTTAACTTAATTTTTTTGTTATGAGCCTATTTTAATTATTATTTTTTTCAGTGATATATTTTATTCAGTATTTATATTTATTCAGAGTGAAAAACTGTGTATTTGTTAATTTGGAAGTAATTACAATTTCAATAAATGATACAATGAGTAAATTATTTAAATCAAGATATTGTAGGTCTTATTAAATTATGAAATTTGTTTAAAATAAACAATTTTAAGCATTAAGTATTTAAGAAAAACAAAAACATTTAATTTACATTGACAGGTAAGAAAATTCACGTATATCATATGTGTCACGTTTTGCGCATTGCATATTATTAATAAAAAGTTTTAACTAATATAAGGAAACAGTTTCAATAAGTACATATAATTTTAATTTGAGAGCTTTTAAAGTATTACATTTATGTTAACCTATCTTAAATTTCAAACAAAGAAGAAAAATTATTATCTTAAATATTTAAATTGTTCATCATTAAATAAAGGATTTATTCTTCATTTTTTTATACTTTTTATTCATTTTCTAAGTAAACATAAATATTTAAATTTAATTAATTCAACAAATAATAACAAATCATAAGCAGTTTACAAAAGTAATATAAATTTGATATAATATATTATTTCTAAGAAATATGAAACAAGAAAACAAATTTTAAGAAACAGATCCTTTGATTTTCTTTACCTGCAAAAACTAAGTCTGCGTAATCCCGTTTCTTTTGAACAATATAGTTCTCCATAAAGTAATACATTGGACTAAATTTTTATCTTTTAAACTTAGTAAAAGTTATTTCTTGTATTTTGTACTTTTCAAAACTAATATATTTACTTTAAATCTCTTATATTTTGCTACTGTTCTTTCCACTCTAGATTGGATTACCCTGTTTTCTCTTCTAATCCTGATTCAATATTGTTTCAAAATATAAATCATATAAAAATGGCAGTTCATTTTAGTGAAAATATTTCATATATGTGGAACACTTACAGCTATACTTTGAATACTAATGAAATTGAATTTAAACTGTTTTATATTTAACGAAAAAAGTTTAATATTTTCATGTAGTTTAATAACTGTCAGACAATTTCAAAAATCAAATTTCAAGTTTGATTAATAAAACCAATTAAAAAAATAAAAGCAATTTTTGATTTGTTTAGTTTGAACATTTCAGTTAATGATCCTAGTTAAAATAAGAAATTTACTTATTAATCTGAAAATAGTTCAGAAAATTTTTCTTTTAATAAATATCACTTTATAAGAAAAATGTAATTATGTAATTGTAAATGTAAATGTAATGTAGTTGTAAATGTAAATGTAATGTAATTGTAAATGTAAATGTAATGTAATTGTAAATGCAAATGTAATGTAATTGTAAATATAATTTCGCAATCAAAGAAAAAATTTTAGAGAGAGAAACTCAAAAACCACTTTTTTTAAATGTCCTCCATTTTTCATCAATTTTTTATTTTAATTGATGCCGTTACTATCAAATCTTTCAATGTTCTTAAGACACTCAGGTACTAAAATTAAATAATGTAGCTCATTATATGTTTAACAAAATATATAAATGTATCCAAAAATTTTAATTTATAATAAATTGGATCTATATTTTTCTGAAAATGATATACTATTATTTAAAATATTAAAAATAAATTAAAATTAAATTAATTATAAATATTTAACAATAGACTTAATTTTACTTTTTCTTATTACTGAATTAATTGTTCCTACACTTTTCTGAATAAACTGCTTGGGCTATTTTTTACTTTAAAAGAATTTAAATATTTAAGAGTTTCGTTTTTCATCTAAAGTGCACTGAAATATTGGAGATTTTTATTTAAAATATTTCAATAATATTGAAAATGTTATGAAATAGTTGAACTAGAAAATGTTACTGGACACTTTTAAAAGCAGTTTTTGTAAAATTGAATAAATTCGTAGTTAATATACACTGGTGTGTAAAACTTAAGCAACATGTGGTTTTTCTGCCATAACTCCGCGAGAAATCATATGAGGGACTTGAAACTCAGACATGAGACACATCATTTTGTACTTAAAAGATGACAAAAGTATACTTGCACAAAAATGAATACAATGTATACAATATGGAATCAAACAAAAATAGGCTTTATTGAACTCACAGTATCCCTGCACAAGATCATCTGTCCATGAGGAATAATAATAAACTGATGCTCCTTAGTATGGGATACCCCCTCCCCTTACTGCGATGGTTGCTTCACACCTTCTCCCCATACTCAGCAGCAGATTGTCCAACAGTTCTTGAGGTAAGAGTGCCCATTCCTCAATCAGCATCTGTTTCAATTGCTGAGTGTTCCACGGGGGATGCAATCGTGCCACAATGCGTCTCCTCAAAGCATCCCAAACAGGTTCTATGGGATTGAGCAACTGATTGAGGAATGGGCACTCTTACCTCAAGAACTGCTGTACAATCTGGTGCTGAGTATGGGGAGAAGGTGCGAAGCAACCAATGTAAGGGAAGGGCATATCCCATACTAAGGAACATCTGTTTGTTATTGTTTCTCTTGGACAGATGATCTTGTGTAGGGATACTGTCAATTCAATAAAGCATATTTCCGTTTGATTCCTATTTCTATACGTTGTATTCATTTTTGTGCAACTATGCTTCGTCATCTTTTAAGTACAAAATGATGTGTCTCAAGTCGGAATTTCATGTCCCTCAGATGATTTCTCGCGGAGATATGGTAGAAAAAACATCTTTTCTTAAGTTTTGCACACCAGTGTAAGAACACTATAACAAATTCTCTAATACTGACTGATAAGTATTAGTTGTATGAATAATAATTGACAATATCGAAACATATTTATAGAATTGAGAACTACTTCTAGAAAGTTCAGTTCATATGTGTTGTCATTTTTTTCTTGATTGAAAACTTTTTATTTTCTTGTTATATCTTAAAAAGTTAAAATAATATGAATATTGTCTATTTTTACACATCATTTACATTTAAGCAGATTAAACAGACAGAAGAAATCTAAAACCTTAAAGTAACATCATAGAGAAATATCAATTAAAGCAGATTTTTTATTAAATTTCTAGTTGTTTAGATACCAACTACTTATTTACAATAGGAATTAAATTTATTTTTTACATTAAAGGCATATTAAAATATAATAAATTCAAAATATATAATAATACATAAGTGTTGTGGTGGAACTCGGTATATATGAGAAACACCGAGCTAACCCAGGTTCTTAGATTATAGTGGAGATTTGTCGAGAACAAATCAGAAAGACAAAGTTAAATAATAACACAATTTTATTGTACTATTAAAATTTAAATATTTACATTTAACATTCTTGATTAAATATCTTATCAGTATATAAATTTAATCAAAACATA
>JAPDSC010112949.1:0-44751 GCA_026290005.1 Latrodectus geometricus
TCCTTCTGAGTTTCTTGATAGAACCATAATTTATTAAAATGTTTTTTTTGTACATTTATTCATCAAATAAGCATGAAATTCAATGAGTGTATGCTATTTAAATTTTTTTGTAAATTAATGATTTGTATAGTATAAATATTAAATGTTATTAGTTTTAAAAAATCTTTATTTTCTTATACATTTAAAAAGCCTAAAATTTTTGCTCACTTAAAAATTTATATATATAAAAATTTTTAATATTTGTGTATATGTATATATATTGCACATTACTCGAAATTATGAACAAAAATTTCAATTCCTTTTGCAAACCCATTTAAAATGAAACAATTTACACATGAATAAATATTCATAAGTAATCATATTTCAGGAAAAACATAAGGCATTCAAAATTGAGTATTAAAAATACGAATTTCAAACATATTTTTAAACATGGGAATTTTTCTTGCGTCTTGTGAATTATTTATATTAAAATAAGAATTTATTTTACTATGAAGAAAAAATACATCAATGCTGTATTTACTCTCGCGCACTTTTTCTTATTTTGAAATAATGTGAAAGTTGAAAGGAACAAATACATTTTTATTTTACTTTTAAATAAATAATAAATCCACCCTATACATTATAAATGAAGAAACAGTACGAGAAAATTTGAGCAAAAGTTTTGACATTTCATAAAATATTCCTTCCAAGATTTATTTATTATTTCTTCAAAAAAATATATTAATTTGTATTTATACATAAAATTGGTGAGCAATCTAGAAAATAGAATTATCGTTTATTGATAAGCTAACATAAAAATAAAATATTTTTATAAAAATGTCATTTATGAAATTTTAAATTAGCAGTGAGAATAAGTGAACTGAACTGAAGTAAGTGAAACCATTTTCCGAAGGCCCTTTTTAATAATGCATTATACAATGAAAGTTTTATAATCTTCTAAAAATATCATTTTTATACTTTTTGGTAATGTATAAAAAGGCTTCTCATGCATTTTTTATAATGTAGTTTGAAGGGAAAGTAAATAAAATAAAGAATTTGTCATTTGTTTAATAAATCCAAATTATACTAATTAATGTGAGATAAATGAATTTAAAAAAATATATTTCATGATACTACATCTTTGGCATTGTTTTTTAATTTTTGTTCAAACTCAACTTGTTTCAAAATTATGCATTTCTTGAAATCAAATTTCTAGAGTGAATAGAAATTTATCATTTTCTGAATATTTTTCTAAATTATTTTTAAAAAAAGCATATGAAGTGTTGTTTGTCAAGGTATGAATCAATTTATTATTTGTTTTAAAATTTGATTTACAAATATTCTTAATTCTTTAAATTAATATTTTGTTCAAAGTTTTTCTATACTCAATCTTATAGCTGTGCTGATTTTATTTTATTATTTTATAAAATGTGTGATATCACTAAGCAATTTTCAATATTCTAGTAGCAATTATTTTATTCTAGTAGCAATTATTTATAAATTTCGCATTAAAATTTTAAAGTTAGTATGGATTTAAATGCGTAAGAAATGCTTGAAATAGAACTTTCTGTATTGACTGAATTCAACAGTATAAATTCATAGACTTAGGGCAAAATTGTTTATTAAATCTATTATGCAGTTAATCAAATATCCTAAGAACATATAATCGTCGAAGATTATTCAACAAAAATTTCCATTACAAAATTGCTTAGTAATGCAAAATACTTGCATTAATATTCCTCAGCTAGTATTTAATTGCTTGTTAATTCAAATGTCTAATTTTCATTTGTTTTAAAAGAGTGAAAATGTAAAAAACGTTTATCTCCTTATGGAAAGCTCTTGAATTTTTTCTACATTCATTCATTTTTAGTATTCAAGTGTTCAGTTAGATTTCTTATATATTTCGGTTTATTATATTAGTAAATTCAATTAGTTTAGAACTATATTCAAAGCAAAATCTTCAGCAGCCTTTTTATAATTCTCTTAAAATTGATATGACATTTATTTATCATTGAAACTTAAAAAGTTAATTAAAATTCATTTTAAGGGTGTATGTTTACTAAGAGAAAATTTGAATTTTATAATTTCAATATACAATAAGGTGCATCATTGGTGAAAGTAGCTATCTTTTAGATGAATAATCTTAATTTACAAGTTATTAAACACTGGAAATGCATTTCTGATACCGATAGTGCAATTTGTTTCAATAATTAGAAAGAGAAAATACAAGGTTCTTATGTACTATGGCGACTACATTGGCGATATTTGGCTATAAATGTTTTCAATGGCTATTTCATTTGCGGGTCTAGAGCGATTTAAATAATATTTACATAATACTCTTTATTTTAGCCCCCTCTATAACCTATTTTAACGCCTAAGTTTTTTAGGTAGTCGCCATATTATTTTTACTGGTCACGAGTTTTGGCGACATATCTAAGTAATCTTCAGGATACGTAAGTACTAAATTTTATATCTATTCTTACTTAAAGTATTTCTTTAAAATATATATTTTCTTCTTTAAAAATATTTTTCATTTTAATATAGTTTTCTTTAACCAATACTTTCTCACCTATTTTCGTGGTAATAGTATCTCTGTAACAAGAAGGGAGATTAAATTTTATATCCATCAACATTATCAGAAATAAATTGAAGAAAACTTTCGTGCTGCATAAAGTGTCTGACATACAAATAGATTTAGACACATTTGTTAAGAAACACTAAGGACCTCCTGTATAAAAAATATGTTCCATCACTGTTTGTAATCGAGCATAATAAATTTAAATAATCTTTATCCGAAGCAAACTATGTAATTCTAAAACATTTACGAGCAGTATATAAATTGGAAGATGGAAACACATTTTTATTTTACCCGAGTTATTTCGTTAAATTCAGTAAACTTCCTAATATAGACCCGAAAAATAAAACTTCTAGTTACCTGTTGCTGTTACCTATGACACTTGGCGAAACCAAGCCCACCCGTGAGGGACCGGGTAATGATGTCCGAAAGAGTGTCTTTCGTTTTAAATTAGCACCTTCATACGAAGGAGGAAGTACGACTTCAGCTCATAGATGGCACCACCATTCGGGTCTTCCAATTTAGAGATTCAAGAGAGATATGAGATTTATTTTGTAGTTCCCGTAATTGATAAAAACTGTTTTTAACATATCTTTATACCAATCGAAGTTTAATTAAAAATTTTCAAGTCGATATATGTTTTCCTTAGTACTTACTCCATTCTAAAATTAAAAGAAATCATTCCTTACATAAAATACTCTCATACATGTATTTTAAAATTCTACAGTTTCTTATGCATGATCATCTACCATTCCAAACGATGGAGATAAGCTAATGTTTTGAATAGAAATAAGCATCATATTGTGTTTTACCCGTTTTATTATTACAGGCGAACTTATAAACGTGTCTTATTATAAATTTTACTTGAATAAAATAAATACAATCTTTCTCATTAATTTTTTTAGATATTTTATGTTTCTTTTAAATAATTATCCTGCGTTCTCATTATATTAAAATATTTTCTTTTTGACATTTTATTCTTAATATCATTGAATAGGAAAAGAAATTATTCATCTATTGAAAACAACTATTAAATAAGTTCAAGATTTAACAAAAATTTAGGTAAGAGTAAAATGGATACAAACGTGTCATTAAGAAACGAGTTATCAAGAACTAATTGCTTCTGAAAATTTAATATTTTCTTTAAATAATTAATTTAAAAAACCCCTTTAGTAATTAGATATTTTTCTCTGTGTCTAATGAAACCGTTGATTATTACAAATAACTGGTTTATCTACCATTTGAGTATGATAGCCAACCTAGATTATAAATATAAACTATTGCAATGGAGAAATATGTTGAATTTTTTTTTCATCGTGAATTGACAACTGCTAAAAAGAATAGATCTTCAAATTCTGCGCATCGTCCCTTTCCAGACACGAAAAGAAATGTTTTCTACTTTTGTGAATATTCTTTTTTATTTATAGGAAAAATAAGTTTCTTTAATGAGATAGTATATTATTCTCACAATTATGAAATAGTGAACAGCTTCCTAATTAGTATCCAAAGTTATCCTTTAGGAATTTATTGCATCCTGGTCTACATCCATATAATATTTAATTACAGTTTACTGAAACGTAAAGCAATCATCTTTGAATGTTATTTTGAATTGTATAATATATGTGGTGAAACAATAAGGTTTGATAGGAAGGTATAAAGTTCTCTTTCTGCAAGACAATGCCAGCTTTGATAACCTACAGTAGAAAGTGCTAATATCGAAGGGTTTCAGGTATGAATCATTTTCTTATTTCCTTACTCGTGTTGAATGAAAGTGATGTTCAATTAAGTCCATGGTATGCTTTATTTTACATGCGACATCGAATCATGTCACATTGATTGATATTTTTTTCAACATTAGATCATTGAAATTTTCTTATGGTTATAACATGAATCTCTTAAAACTATGGTGCTCTGATCAGATTGGTTAACGGAATACATAATTCCATGTATTTTATTTTCAGTTTATTTTACTTTCCTTATAATTATGTTGTTGTTGTTGTTTCTGATGACACTTGGCAATACCAAGCCCGCCCATCCGCGACTAGGAGAATGAGGTCGGAGAAAGAGCGTCTTACGTTTTTGAATAGAGCACCCTCATACAAAGGTGGAAACACGATACGACTTTTGGCTCATAGATGGCAGCACCATCTGAATTTTCTAATTTACAGATTGAAACCAGTGAAGACCCAAAGCCTGGCTCCAACCACCCCCAGAGGTATTAATTTGTAATGGAAACATGGAGGACATTGGAACCAGACATATTTTACGTGCCCCAGTCGCCATTAGTGAACAAGACGGATCTTCGGCTACCGGGATTCAAACTCACCACCTTTTAGTAACGAGAACGACGCCCTAACTAACCAGGCCACAGCGCCTTACCTATAAATATTCTTATAATTTACCTTATTTTCCATAAATATCTCATCTATTGTTCAGTATCAATTCAAAAATTTAAATTACAAAATTACACAATAAATAAATTATTCCAGCATTTTATAATAGTTTACCGTTGACAATTTTAAATATAAAAAGTTATCCATTTTGACATACCTTCAATGATTTATGTTTATAATACCATTTCTGAAAAATTTAATTCCAGAATTCAAAAGAAATACATAATTTATGCCATTAAAAACTTCACTGAGGAAACTAAAATAAAGATTTATACAATTTCATAACACTTGTAGAGACACGCAGCAAAAATTTTAACTTTTAATCAATATATTGTTCGAAACATTGGATAATGATTATAATTACTGATTTTCTCTTATAAAATTATTGTTTTAACAACTTTAGTAAGCCCTTTAAAATTTAATGACTTGCTATTTTGCATATTTGACAATTTTTCTAAGTCGTTTTAAAAGAAAATAATGATGTATTTAATCAAGAACGATCATGATAGACCAAAATAAAAATTATTAATTTAATACGCTTGCGTCATCATCTATGATGATTCGTTGAATTTTAAAAGAAGTGCGAATAAGTGAAGCAGCTATCTTTTCGAAAATCATAATTACAACATAAAAAGCTTATTCACTTTAAATAAATGTTAATCTAGTACTTTTAATGTCTTCCCTGGAGGCTAATTAACTAAGTATCAATACCAAATTTATAACACAATTCTTTCTTTCACTAATATTGTCTTTCTTACATTTGTTTTAAATATCATTTGAGTGATATGTTTTAAAAATTGATAAAATATTGCAAATAAACCAATTTTTTAGCTAATATTCTTTTTATTTAAATTTTTCCTTAGAAACATTCTGCGGTTGAAAATCATATTATTTTGAAGATTTTTATGTTATTTAAAACTTATTGATTAAAATGAATAAAGTTTAAAAATATAATTATGGTAAGATATATCCATAATAATTATTTCAATATAGTTGATTAAAAAATTTAAAAATATTATATATTAAGTCACCTATAAATATCTTTAGCTGTCAAATGGTTTATATTAATTAAATAATATTAAATTTGATTTTCCGTTTCAGAAAACGGAAATCAGAAATAATATGTAAAATATATCAAGAAAAATATTCATTGTGAAGATAATATTGAAAGTATTCTGATTCTCTAAATATATGAATACGATCATGGAATGTACATTTAAAGTAGACATTTAATATCCTTAAATATATTATATTAACTTGTAATTCCCATAATTCCTTTCACTGTGAAAAATAAATTTCAGGCATAAAATTAACAATGAAAAATTATTATTTTGCCTCAAAGAACATTGGAAAAAATGAATTCTGTTTAATTTTCATGACACATTCTTAAGAATTATAGCAAATAACTAAAAGGTATATTATGAAAATTGAACGTTATATTTTGTGAAAAATTAATGTCTAAAAGACTAAATTTATTGCTATTTCGAAGTTTTGAGAAATTCGAAGAATTAGACATTAAGAGATAATAAATTGTAAAAGTGTTCTTAGAAGTATACAGTGAAAAAAACTTCTTAACCGATAACAATGATGAAAATACGATGTTCCGATGAAACTTGCTCAAATATTAGCTTTACACTTTTGTAAAAATTTTGATTGGTATGAAGTTAGGATTTTAGATAATAACATATTTGCAATGCGCTTCTTACCACACTTATGTTTGAAAAGTTCATTTCAGAAGAAAACGATAAAAATTGTAGAAGTAATTTCTTTCAAGTATGCTTTGTGTCATCAAGCATATAGTGCGCAAATTGCACCTAATGGAAACAATATAATTTACTAAGGAATATTATTTTATTTGCGTTGAGAATTGCAATGTTTCAAGAAAATAACCTGTTCTTGTCAGGGAATAGGTAAATTTTTGAAGTTCCCATTCTTCCAGTCCTCATATTTCCACATCATGTTGATGCTCTATATCTCATTATTATTTAGGAGAAAATCATTTCTGACGGTCATCTATTTATGTTTTTGAAGATAGCGTTATGAGTTTAATCTCTCTTAAGATATTTATCTGCCACATTTGTGCTTTTTTTAAATTTTCCTTCAATTGGTTGTTACACATCCACATATTTCAAAGTGTGTTTCATTTCATCTAAACAATCATTTTTCTTCCTACGTCTTTCTTCCAATCAATTTAACAGCATCTTTCTAAATAAAATGTCCATTCAAAGTGACATACAGTACTTTAAAAAAAATCATTGTTTCCCTAAATTTTTAAAAATATAAATCTAGTAATAATTATTTAGATTATTTCAAGACAGCTACAATTTTCTCTAATATAATCCATATTAAAATGATCTAGTATTTAAAGCTATTCTAAGACATGTTAAATAAAAACTTTTCCATTTTGTGATTATTTCTAATAAAAGCTTGTTTTAAAAATGTCTTCATGCTTTGTTGAGAACACTTCAAAAATGAAGTATTTATCTTACTATGTATTCTAGTACTAATATGATGCTTTTATAATAAATATCAACAACAGCAAATGATTTTAATATTAAAGAGAAAATACGTCTTGAATAAAAGATACTAAAGAAATTGAAAATTCAACAAAAAGGACAATCTTTATATTATCAACAGTATATCATGTTTCTTATTATGTTTGTTTATCACGTTTTTTTTTTTTTTTGTACAATGAACTAAAATTTATTATTTTATATTTATTTTTCACAAATTTATTTTTTATAAATGTGTGATTACATGCATAGTTTTATTAATAAATTTAAAAAATTTATGTATACACTTCAATCAAATTTTAAAAAATTCATCAAGCAGAATATTGTGTTTTATTTACTTTATACAGTGCAGTAATTTAAAATTACTTTTTATAAAGGTTTCAAAAATATTAAATTATAGCTTGAGCTATGATTTAATATTCTATAACTTTTATAATATTAAATCGTTTCAACACATACATAGAAATTGGATACTGAGGGTAATTACCATATTTAAAAACTTCAGTATAATATTTAAGTATTTATGATTTTAGTGAGTGTAATTTACAGAAATTTCTTCCTTTAATTAGAATATTTTAATATATAAAATTTTTAATTCTAATTTGTTTCGATATTTCCCTTCAAAATATTTTCAAAGCTTTGTATGTGAACATAACTTACACAAAATGAAAATTATTGATTAAAATAATAAGGAAATATTTTTCTGTGAAAATGTTTTTTTTAACACATTGCCTTATGTGTGTATATATAAATATGGTATCTCTTAATATCTATTTATTCCAAGTTCTTACAATTTTCCCAATTAACTATAAAATTCTAATTTCAACGATACTGTATTTGATTTTACAAATTTAATGATCAAAATTTCAAAGATATTGAAGCATTACCAATCAATTAAGAAATATTTTGTGTGCATTACGTATAAAGATAATAACTATTTATACTGCTCTGTTAGTAAAATTATACTACATATATTAAACATTTATTAGTAAAATATGTGTTTAATATAGTATTTAATCATATGCTCTTTTTTGACATCTTTATAGATCCGATTAAAATTTCAAATATAAATATAGGTATAATCATTATTTTAATATATATTTGTTTTGTCAAATTCTTTGTGTCTTTTAATCATAAAATTGTTAATTGTTTTAAAAGACCAAAATAAATTAATTCACTATCAACCAGGAAGTCAAGTATTTAATTTTTAAATTTTTAATAATTGTTATTTATAAAATTTAAGAAAATTGAAACCCATTATTCCACAAATATAACTTACTCTGCAACAAGTTTATTCCTAAAAATTAAAATAATCCTTGATGAACGAGAAGAAAATTACTCTCTTTATTAAATTTTTTAAATCTTTCTGTGAAAATTTCTTATGTCAAATAAGCGAATGGTAGTACTGTAAGATAAATTAGTATAAATGCCACATTTGATTATAAAATGTTAATTTAAAAATAAAAGTATGTTTCAAATACGTTTAATCTAATGTTTCTTCTGTTCTTTAATCTCAGAAATTTCAAAGATTAATCATTTTAACTGGAAAATGAGAAAAATCATCAAAGTAACGAAACACGTTCCTACAAATATATTTCAATTTTAAAATTTTAATTAAAAATCAAGTTAAAAACATTTTCAGTAGAATTTTAGTTCCTTATTCTGTACATAATGTTTCTTAAACCTCATACTTTAGAATATAAACGTTTAAAGCATTTTAATGTTTACAATTTTCTTTAAGAAACGCTTAAAGAAAATTGTAACCATTAAAATACTCTTTAACTCTGAACATAATAATAAGAAAGAAACTCTTAAAATAATCTCTGACCTTGGTAAGCAAGAGAATCTCCATTTAAACTTTATTTCAAATGTATTCTCAAAATTTTTGTATTTAATTTTATAACAAACATATATCGAAGTTATAATTTTTTTAAATATTATACATACAAAAATAAACAATTATTAGGCGGAATTTTTTTGTTTTTTTTTTGGGGAGGGCAAAATATTTTTTTATTTTTAAACAAACTATGAACAATATCTGTATATAATATGTATAAAAATATCTGCCTGAAACATTGGAAAGTTTACCTGAATGAAATCTTTGAAAATTAAAACAAAAGATTTAAGTACATAATTAAATATCAACTAAAACTAATATTGTTTATTTAAAAAATATTTTACTGATTGAAATGTCAGGTTACATTTTTATCACATTATCTTTATTTGTTTCTTCAAACTCAAACAGGGAGATTGCTTCAATTAAGTTTACATTATAAAGAAAGGGAATATTTTAATTTTTCCTCTTATAATACAATTGCATAATTAGATTCAGAGAAAAAATAAAATATACTAGAACAAACATTATAATAAAAATAATTGCTAGAGTTTTTCTTCAAATTCAATTAACTGTTATTTTAAATAAAGTCAGTTTCAGCAAATTAGATAAATTTCCCTACATGCAGCTTCGAGCAGCTTTCAACACTTTTCTTTAAATTTTTTTCTTTAAGTTCAATTTATTAAGTAAAGATTTAAGATTATTATTTTTAAGTTATTCCTTTCAATAATAATGCATATATCATCCTACATTGATCAAGTTTATCAATCATAGTATTTTGAATACTTGTAAAATACACATATTTATTTAATTAAGATCATTCCTTTCAAATTGAGCAACAAATGTGTATACAACAAAAGGAAGTATTTTGGAATTTATCTATACAAAATTCAAAATATCGAAATATTTTTAAAAAAATACATTTAATGAAAAATTTAAGCAAAACGTAATATTTATGATTTTAGGAAATAGCAAAGACTCATTCAATCATGGTCTACAAATAAAATTAATAAACTTCATAACAGATATCATTTAAAAATCCGAGAAATATTAATTTCGTTTTACTGTTATCCTTATTATCTTTGAAAGAATAACTGTTATTTTAAACAATGATAATTCATGCATTGTTTATTCAAATAAACTCATTGTTTTACACAGCGCTGACTACCGGTGAAAAATAATCTGTTATTCACACAACTACATGAAAAGCCATCCGCCTATTTACATTCAAGCTTTCAAATAATTTTGTTATAAAATTCATACATGCTGTATTGAACAGTTTTTTTACACATTCAATTTCACAAACAAATAATACCGTTTTAGTCATATGCTATATATTTACGATGTTGGTAACTATATCATCTTTTAAATGCTTATAAATGAAAATGAACTAACAAATAATTAAGAAATACGGAATGCATACATTTAGTATCAAAACGTTATGATAAATATAGAAATTTCAAGTTCATTTTTGTCATTTACATCAACAAAATGTAGTCTTATCAATAAAATTTTTATATTTGCTTAATATTCAGGATACTGGAATACAGCCGATAAGAATTTAACATGTTATCACACAGCGACCTGCTATCAAGTTTAAAATGTTAGCATACTTTTTTTTTTATACCTTATTTCCCATATACATTACTTGTGATTCTGTTCAAAAAAATGTAAGTTTCAAAAAAGACAACAAATTTGAAATTAAGCAATTTTACGAACATTATGGAACATACTTAAGATAATATGCTTACAATGTTTAAAATTTATTTGTTAAATTTAAATGTTAAAATTATTTTTAAATCTTGAGTTTTTATTTATCATATATGACTTTTCAGAACATTTTAGCAATATTATATATTGCGTTATTCCTTTTATAAGGTTACTTTATTAAATAACATTCATCAGGAATTTAAAATAACAAGCTGCTGTAAAACTGCTCAATTTTGTTGAAGCTAATATTCTTCAACAGAAATACAACTGAGTTTACTCAAAATAAATGTTTCGTTATGAGCATTTTCAAGGTTGTTTATTTCAACATATTCCTCATATATTTTTCATGTTAAGTTTGAAAAAAAAAGTTATTTTAAAAATTTATAATAATACTGTAAAGTCAGGCAAAGTATTGGTCACGTTAACTAAGCCATGAAGTATGATCTTTCTCTAAAAACTTTTCGGTAAAGATTATAGTATTTCGTTTTCGCTAATTTTGTTTTCTAATCTATGAATTTAAACATTTTCTTAAACATAAATGAAAACTCAGTTTTTAATCATAAGCAAACTTTTTAAAATAATAAATGTAAATCACAATTTAAATATTTTTTAAAATAGATGGTTAAATATTTCTGTTTTAAAATTTTATTAACAATTGAGAGGATATATATATATATATATATATATATATATATATATATATATATATATATAAACAACTGCTGAGAAAATAACTTAAATTTTTCCCATCAATTAACCATTGAACACAAATTTACAAATTAATGTAATAAAACTATAAATACGTGATATACATTTTAAAATGTTGAGATTAGAAATAAATGACAAATTTAATATAATAAGTAACTTATAATATTTCATCACACACACAATATGCATTGTTTTCAATAAAAATCAAATTGTGAAATTATTCCTTTTGCAGACTTAAGTACAGAAAGTACTGAGAAATTTTTTAAATTTTAAATTTTTTAAATTTAATTTTATAATAAATTTATTTCAGTTAACTTTTCCATCAATAAATATTATGATATATATTATAAAATACATTTATAATAAATATTTAAATATTAACAAGCAATTAATTTCTTAATATTTTCAATTAATCACATTCATAAATTAATATTGTAATCAATACAGAATATATTTAAAGTAGAATCAAAGGACTCGATTACAATGAAGTATATTGTAAATTAATGTTTTTCTCATTTTTATGTACTACTTAATAAATAATTGCACAAAATATTTTAATTTAAATTCTAAAATAGTAAATTTAAGGTAAATTTTGATACAGATTTAATCTTCATTCATCATTTAATACCTTTTATTTAATGTCGTAATAATATTCAGAAACAATCAATCAGAAAAAGCCCAATTTAAATATTTCAATACAATTTCACAACAATATTTTAAAGAAAACATTAATATTCAACAGATCGATGCTTGCATTATATTGTATTACAATTTAAATTTAAAAAAAAAAATTCCTTATTCTGTTAGATACCAGGCGCCATTAACCGTAGAGCTAGGTGTAGCTTTATACTATTAACGTTGAAAACAAAATATTCTATGAATATAAACTATATTTGAGAGTTTTAACAATCAAGAAAACATTAATGATATATTCAATATTTAGTTACTTATGAGAAACAATAACTTACCATAAATCTTCGTTTATTCTTTTACATCAGACTATACAACAGAAAAAATTGCTTTTGTTACAAAGCGTTCAAAAGTCCGCCATTGTTTGCAAATTAAACAGAAACTTAAAAACCACGGGAGTATTTTAACCAATCAGAGCACTTTTCATTTACAATGAACAGTAATCTCATCAAAAAAAGAATGGAACTCGCTCTTTTCTTCAAATCGAGTGACGTTGCGGAACATTTTTTTCAGTAAAGTGCACTAAGATTTTATTTTATATTATTATGCAGTACAAAATATCTGTAGACTCGAATTTTTTTTAAGAGTGTAGCCTTGTTTTAGTTTAGCTAGAGATTATCTTGATTAAGTTCTATTGTAGCTTTTCTCAATTAAACTTTCTGTGAAAATTTCGAAGAAACACAAAATAAATACTTTTATATAAAAAGAACAACATATAAATATACTTTATTGATAAATTGGTGACTGTCTATTTCTGCAGACTGAAGTACTGAAAAATACATGAAATTATCTCACATGTTTAAGCCTTGGTGACGTGAATTGGTAATCTCTCTACACTACAACAGACCTATAAAAGTCATTAAAACTATACATTTCCTTACGTGGACAGGTCTACACTAACCAACAAGATAGACCTACAACTATGGAACCTATCACCTCCAAGTCATGAGAAATATTTTCCAGCCAGGTTATATACCATTGCTTCACTTTATTTAAAATAATTTTTATCCCGACAACTAATACTTACTACTATCTAAAAAATATTTTCACGCAACTATGAACAAATTTTATCGCAAAAAACTTTCATTTGGCTTTACAGAAAAGGCTGTTATTCATCACAGATCTCTTAAGTGATCTATTTTTACTGCCTAGCAGCAGGAATTCAATCACATTTTAGTACTTTGCAATACTTTGTATACTATATTTTTTGTATACTTTTGCAGTACTTTGTATACTATATTCTTGTATACATTTTCAGTACTTTGTTTTTTATTGTGAAATATGAATATATTTTGAAATTTTTTAAGTATTTCTTCAGTCTGAATCCAACATACCACTTATTTTTGTAAAATTTATGAAAATGTTTTTTTATTTAGAATTTTTGATTTTTTAATTAACACTGAAGATTAAGCAAAATATAGTATACATCGTTCTTTTATAATCACATGAAATAAGAAAAATGTAAGAACCTGAATGTTTTAGTAAATATATATATTCAATAAATAGTATTTAATGACAATTTTTCTGTAACAGAAAAACACATTAGAACAATAAATTAGAAGACTAAATAACATGTTTGATCAAATAGACGAACGATGAATTCTTTACTAATAATACATTCCTGTTTAATAAAATTACGTAAAATTAGTGAAATATTTTTTATTGTTTAAGCTAAATTGTGGCATTTTTTGTTTCAATGGTTTATATAAAGCTGGATTGTAATATGTAAAAATTAAAATCTGTATTCTGTATGCTAATTTTACGTAATATTAACAGTATTACTATAAGTTCATATCACATTATTATAAGCAATTAATGAAAGTTCGAAAAACTATTAGTTTCTTACGAATCTAAAACATATCGTATCTTTCACATTTCCTATTTTCAGAATATTCATTAAGATATTTTAGTATACTTAAACATTTTTAAAAAGTTATTTTCTTCTTTTAGCATTGATTTTGTGTAAAGATAAAAAATCCATACAAAATCATCAGTAATTTCATCCTGTTATAAGCATAAAACTAATTCCTTAAATAATAATAACAATGTTGCCAAACGTAAAATTTAAGTAATGTAAATAAACTAAAAAAAACATTTTCATCAAATTACACTATCTAAAACTATATGAATTACTTTGGCGTATTTTTATAATCTCTAAATTATCTGATCGTTATATGAAAGATTATTTATACATACAAATACTTAATACAAATATTCAAACTGTGTCCAGAAAGTTTTATGAATGAATTTTTATTTTAAATACAGAATTGTACAGCATCAAATACAATTAACTGTCCTTCAAAATAATCTTATGCATTGTTGGGGACGAGTACATAAGTCTTGATTGGTTGGTTGGGTTTTCTGGCGCAAGGTCCAAAAAAGACAAGCTGCGCCACTATATAAGTCCGGGAAACTCCTGTAAAAGAGTTGTTTCGGAAGGGCTTTCAGCTTGGCCGTCATGTTGGGTAGAATGCGGTGATATCTATAAATCTCTTCCCTTTAGGGCTGACTTCACTCTGGAGAAGAGGAAGAAGTCTGCAGGTGCTAAATCAGGAGAATAAGGGGAATGATCAAGTGTCACTACTCCATTTGCGGTCAGGAACTGCTATAAAAGCAAACTGGTGTGTGGCTGGGCATTATCGTGGAGAAAAGTCCAGGAGAACCTTGCTACACTTGGACCCTTTCCGCTTACAGACATTCAAACAAATACAGACTTTCACTAAGCATTGCTAGTTGATATTCTACTAGCACAGCTGTGACCTCTAGATGCTCATTCAACGAACCTTCTGGTCATTCTTCTTCCCCAGAATGAAATCAGCGCTGAAGGAAAAGAGATTCACAGACATCATCGACATTCAACTCAACATGACGGCCTAACTGAAAGCCCTTCCGAAAGAACTCTTTTACAAGAGTTTCCGGGACTTATATACTCGTTCCCAGCAGTGCATTACCATTCATGAAGATTATTTTTAGGGGCAGTAAATTATATTTGATACTGTACAATACTCTGTATTTGAAATAAAAATTACTTATGATAAAACTTTATGACCACAGATTGCATATTTTCGAATTGTTTACTTTAAAGATTATTTATATCATCCTATTGTAGCAAAAACAAATTATATAGTATACGATAATAGTTTAGGAATACACATTTATAGAAGCTATTTACTGAATAGATTTCCCATTTCATTGGTATTCTCCCATTGAATTCACTTCAAAGTAAAAAATATTTATTTTAAATATAAGGCATTTTTTATAAAAATTTTTCAATGGATAAGATTTTGGTAATCAAACAAAATAACATATGCCTATTGTCGATACCAAGTTGTAAATATTTACACTGTTTCAGAAGAATCTTTTTCTCTCTCATCTATATATTTTAAAAGCAATTTTTGAAGTTAAATTAACCAAATAACTCACTAAGTAACTAGGTAATCTTGACAAATAAATTAGTATCGAAATAAATCTTCCAATGTGAGAATTATAAAAGAAAACATCAAAATTAGTTTTAGTAATTTCATTTGGAAGAAGTAATCACATTTCAGTTTAACTGTGTTTTAAAAATCCCTTTTAAAGTTATTGCTGTTTAAATATGCAATTATTTTCCTAAAACCACCTTTAATATGAATCGCGTTCTAATATAATAAGATTACTGTAAATGTACAAATGAAGTGATTTTTATATTTTGTCAAAAAAATTAACATACTTGTATAATCAATGAAATAAAGTAATGCTCCATTATTAAGTAAATTCCGTATACATTAAAATATATATTGTGATCAATATTTATCTACCTTAAGTATGCAAACTTAATGCACAACGTTCTTTTGAGATTTACTTAAGGATCAAGTTTGTTAATTTTAAATCGCAAAAAACAAAATTAAATCACTCAAATTCAAATGGCGTATTAAGTATTTCAATAATAATATTTAATATTATTACCTTTTTAAAAAAACATATTCCTTATTTAATTTATCCTATGCTTTAAGAATTAGCAAAGTTTCCTTACAATGAGATAATTTTAGATTAATTTATGTATAAATTTAATGTATGCATTTTTTTAATTTTATTTTTTCGCATTTTAAAACAAAGATTTAACATTTAAAAAAAGGCAAATTTATTCCTTCTTTTCTTGTAATTTATAGCCTTAATTATTTACCTTATAATATGTTTGCACTCTAATAATAAAATTGTGATGTTAATGTAAGTAAATTTTTATCATAAGTACTGTCAAGTAATTGCATGAAATGTTTTTGTTATTTTATGTATTAAATGTCATGAATTTAAGATATTTTATTTTAATTAACTTTTGGATATAAGAAATTAGCATTCTTTTTATCTTTAGCATAAATGGAAAATATTTATGAATGCACACTCAAATTATTCTTTATCTATCTAAATTAGGAAAAAAATAAAAAAATATGTTTAATTCAGAAATAACTAAAGCAAAGTAAAAGAAAAAAATATAAACAAAGTATTTTCAAATAAAAATGTTTCTTCTACATATGTATAAAGTAACGTAAAAGGCAAAGAGTATAAAGGACGAATTTCGAATTACTGACTCTTCTCATTCTGTGCCTTTCTCTGTCTTCTTAAATTTATTTTTGTAATTTATCCTCGTTAAATGGGGCAACTAAAACATTGTGCTAATAAAATTTAGCCTTCGTGAGACAAATTTCATGTATTTTACAAAATGTGACTAAGGAAAATAGTATTAAAAATATCTTTAAATGTGATATTTAGCTATTAATACGTGATTAAATTTATAAGAAATAGAAATAATTAGTAAAATCCATGCACCAAACTGCGCAAATATAGTGTGAAATTATAATCATAAATAGTAATCTGTTTGCATTTTTATACAGAATAATAAAAAACTACATATAGTAAATATAAGACATTATATAAATAGCTATTGAAAAATGAGGAGTAAATCATTATATTTTTTGTAAATTGCTAGAAATTAATAATCAAAAAATACTCGAAATACATTCAAGTTTAATATATTTTTGTTACCAATGATACTTGGCAACGTCAGAGACTGGACGAATGAAGTCAGAGAGAGTCTTCCATTTTTGAATAGAACACCCTCATACGAAGGTGGAAGTATAACTTTTGGCTCATAAATGGCAGCACCATCTGAATCCTCGAATTTAGAGATTGAAACCAGAGAAGATTCATAGTCTGGCTCCAACCACTCTCAGAGGAATTAATTTGGAATGAACATGGAGGACTTTGCGACCCGACATATTTTATATGTCCCAGTCACCATTAGTGAACATAACGGATCTTCGGCTAATCCGGGATTCGAACTCGCCACCTTTTTGTAATAGGAACGACGCTCTAAGCAACCAGGCCACCGCGGCCTTTAGTATACATTTTAAAAAGGCTGTATAACATCAACATAGTTTTTGTAGGTTTTGATATTTTATCTTATTTTGAATATTCTGTGCAAAAGATGTTTTTATAAGGTAACGATGACTTGGAAGGTTAAAGCGTTCATCATCATTATAGGGAAGCAGTAAGTTCAAATCCCGACCCAATCAAAGATCCGTAGTGTTAACTAATGCGGCTTGGCAACTTTAAATATGTCATGATCGCAATGTCCTCCAAGTGAAATGGTACCTCTAGGAATGGCAGGTCTGCTTCGTCCCTGCTCCTAAATTATGAAGACTCACCTACTTTACGAGAATTAATGGCGCATCCCCTCGTACCCCACTTTATAAGTTATCATTTCCACCCTATAGTGTTGAAAGTTGGAAATCTTATGGCAACAGGGCATTAGAAATAAATGTCTTTTATTATTTATCATTAATATTATTTTTGTAATTATAAGTTGTTTGTATACTCTGTGTTCAATATTCTATATTTTGTATTTAAATATAATTTTACATTTTCAGTGTATAAAATATTGTTAATGGGATGTGAATCTACAAATACATACTTTCGGTATCTGTTGTTTCATTCGAACCGATAAGAACAGAAAGTTTTAATTAAATTAAATTCTTAAAAAGCATAGTTTGATTTAATATTATTTATTCGTGTTATGTGTTTATGACTATCAAATAAGTCTATATTTCACGTTTAATTCAAATAAAGTCCATATAATTAAATTTATTTGACTAGCACAAAATAAACCCAAATTGTTTACAGGATTTGATATTTGCGAAATACTTTTAAGGCATAAAAATAAATAACTGCTTTTCTCCCTACCTATATTTTGTTATCAAAACTTGTTGAATCTTTAAAAAAATATCCTTTCTGTTCCATATGCCGAATCTATAGGAAATTGTACAGTATGATTTACATGAATTGAATGGATGATGCTTGAAGTTAAAAAAAAAAAAAAAGTGTTGTTGCATTTTATATTCTATGATTTAATTTTATCTTCTTCAGAAAATTTCTTTATGTTATAATTGTTATTACTTCACACTTATAATAAAATTTCTTAGTATAAAATATTTTTATAAATTTTACGTTTGAACGAAACAACTTATTTAAATATGATGGTTTTGATTATAAAGTAGTACACTAGATAAATTTACTGCTTAAAACCATTTTTATCTCATTATTTATCAAAACTAAATTGAACTAAAGTAGCTGCAGTGGCTTGGTTATCGGATGTCATTCGTGTAACCGGAAGGTAGTGAATTCGAATCCCGGTTTATCCGAAGATACGTCGTGTTCACTATTGACGACTGAGGCACGTATAATATGTTTGGTCGCAATGTCCTCCATGTTCCCATTCCAAATTAATACCTCTTGGGGTGGTTGGAGCCAGGCTACGGGTCTTCTCTGTTTCAATCTCTACATTGGAAGATGGTGCTGCCATCTATGAGCCAAAATCGAACTTCCTTCCTTGTGGGTAGTGATTGCTCTGATCAAAAACGGCAGTTGCTCTTTCTGATCACACTCGTCCAGTCCTTGGCGGTTGGGTTAGCAAGTGTCATAAGTAACAACAACAAATAGGTAAATGTTAATTGATCTAAGCCAGTTTTGTTAAATTATCTGTATACTTAGTTGAAAATAGTGAAATTTAGTCTAACTTAATTTTTGAAACTACCTAAATTCCCTTTTTTAAAATTATATTATGTAGCATACTTCCCTTAATGTTAGAAATAATTGAGAATGATACTGATTTTAGTTATTATAGTATTTTATTAATATAATATTCATAATTACTATTATATTTTTATTAATATGTGAAATTATAATCAATAAAATCAAAATTATCTTTTTGTGTTATTGAGTGGTCTATATAGACTCCTAGAGGTCTATTTAACAGTAGGGGTCTATCTGACCAAGGGGTCGAATGGGGGTCTATAAGGACTCGACAAAAAAACAGTTCTTAATACAAATCATCTTCAAAAATTAAACGACGATTTTAAACTGCGCTTTGTCGATTTGGAAAACATACATCCCTGATTGCATTATTGTGCCATTTTCGGCGCAAATTGATAACGTCGACATCAACATACAAGATGAGCTTGCTGAACTGTTGTCCGATCTTGAAGCAAAAGCGCTTATTAAAAATTTGACAATACATAAATTTGTACTAATATAAAGAAAAAATATGTGAAACCTTTTCGAAATGGCTCAGCCATTTATGCTAGCGTTTCCAAGTTCCTATATATGGTTGAAGCTGGTTTCAGTCACTTTAATTCAATTTTAACTAAAAACAGAAATAAATTAAATGTGGAGCTTCGAGGGGATTTACGGTTAAAATTGGCTAATTTCGAATAGCTAACCCAATATAGCTACCAAGAAACATCAGGCACACTCATCTCATTAAGAAGTAAAAAGTCTGTAGCTACTTTACTTACTGTTTCTGATTTATTAAATAGTTAGACTAATATATAGTTTTATTTTAATTACCTGAAAATTACCTTTGTGGGGGTCTATGGAGATTTCGAAAAATCATATAGGGGGCGATGATCAAAAAAGTTTGGCGACCCCTGGTTTACACCTTAGTTTGTTGTCAAAAATAAATATTAAGCTCTTTTAGGGAAAAATTAAATAAAATTGCAAATCGTATCATTATTTAAGATATAATTTTTTCGTTGAAAGCTTGAAATAGCTACAAAATTATAAATCATTGCCTTTTTTAAATTGAAAACCTTATATAAGACATTTATAAATGGAATTTATTAGTTCTGTTATAAAACTTAAAAATTAATTCTTCCATGATTATTTCATAATGGGTTTCTTAAAGTTGAACTTTGAGAAATGAATTAAAAAAAATTTATATTTTAATTTTGTTAATAGCTCTTTTTAACATCATGTTTATTTAATTTTTAAAAATAGCTTTTCTTTATTTAAGAATGAAAAATGTTTTCATTTATTTATGTATTTGTTTTGAAACTATCAAAATATAATTGTGCTTATAATTAACGGGAGTTTAATTTTAAGTTTATTTTTTATGCTGATTAGTCTAAAATTTCTATAAATGCGTAAAGTTATTTTAACTAGTCTTGATTTTACATATATAAATAATATTTTTTAGAGTTATGAAACTTCATTTTATTATTTTTCAAAAGGTAATGTGATATTACCCTTAAAATAACGATGTTAATGTTTTTTTAGTAGTAATATCCTAAATTAAGTAAAATGAGTCTTTTGTTTGATTTTACTTGGTAACATTTTGTATCTTTAAATTCTTTCTAACATTAAATGTAAAATTGTTGAGAAATTTTTTTGAGTGGTTTCTGTAACCATCCTTTCCGTTACTTTACCGACATGCATATATATTCAAATAAAGACATCAAGAAGAAAAGAAGATGTGTTTCTCATGATAAGTTCTGTAATTTATCTTGAATTCTTAATGTAAAAGGGAAGCAATGTAACTGAAACGTTTCTAAATTTATTCACGTGACATTATTTAAATTACTTAGTTAAAGACATTGCCATAATAAGGCATTCATTACATTCTTTCTATGCAGTATGTGAAAAACAGAAAATGTAAGTTTTGCAGTTTAATATCCTCATCTTGAATTTTTGCTGGCACTGATCATTGGTTAAAATTATTTTCGTTTGAAACATCCTTTAAATTAAAGCTTTAAATGCAATTGATGCATATATTTTCTTTGTTTACATTTTGAATATTGTTTCAGAAAAAATAAAATAATGAATATATGCTTAAATTTTCCTGTAATAATATTTTAGTATTACTTCTATAGAAAAGGAAAATTTTGCTAATGATCATCATTTGAAAGATTTTTTTATGGAAGCATTCTCATTAAACATTACGAAAGTCTAAAAAATAAACACTGATATTAAAATATCTTTCATTTAGATTTAAATGTTAATTTCGAACATGATATTATCACTTATATTTCAATGTGTTTTACTGGTTATATTTCTATGGAATTTCTAAATAGAAAATAATAAATGAATAAATAATAAGTTTTGATGAAAATAAGGAATTTTAATTTTATCAATTTGTTTCAAATTTTAAAATTTATTTTCGACAAGAAATTTGCTCTAAATTTCATAATACTTTATCTTTAAATAAACTTTCTATTTTCTTTAAAATAAAATAGGTTTTAAAAAGAAAATTTTTCCAAAAAAATTTTTTATAAGTAAATGCATATATATTGCTAAAAAGATCATTTCTAAATATTTTTTTTTTTTTTTTACATTTCGGAATAAGAAAACGTAAGAAAAAGCATTTTTCCAATCTCGAGCAGCAATAAATAATGCAAATACTATTTAAAAAAAAAAAAAAAAAAAAAAAAAAAAAAAAAAAAAACAATATGCCTTTGATTTGTGTCAAAAATAAATAAATTTAAAATATTTCATTATTCATTAAAATATAAATGAAAAATATTTTACAAGCTCATCCTTCACTGCAAATTTTTCATAAAACCATTATCAAATATTCATCCAAATACTGTAAATATATAACTATATTGTTGATAGAATATTTTGAAATAGCATCATCCCTTGATTTCAAGTGAATATTGTTTATTCATTTAGAATGTAATATTTAAATAAACTTCATTATTTACTTTATTAATTTTACAAATTATGAGACAAGATTTCGATTACACACAACGTACATTATTAACAGAAGCTTTTAAATTTTTCAGCTAAACATTTCACGTGTTATCTGGTGGTTATTATAATACAACCCTTATAACATGATTAAATCATTTGACTCATCAATACAGCCTATTCATTAAGTTGAATTAAATTAAAATAGATGCCAAGCAATCATGAAAGTTACATCTATAAATGTAATAGGGAAATTATCTTTGAATATCACATATAAAAAATATCTTTGAGTTGTTTCTCATAAATGATTACAAAAATTTTATCTTCAGAAATACTTTAAATGCCGAGTGCAAATAGCATTTGCAATTTATAGGACTTAAGAATTAGACAAAGTAATTAAGTTTCCATTTTAGAATTAAGTAATATTTGTTATAAAAATCTACCTTAAAAGAAACATCAAAATAAATAACACAGGCAATTGTAAATTTACTTGCTGTATAATTTGTTTTACTATTCCACTTTTCTTTTTCTTAAATAACTTTCATTTAAAAGTAATTACATTTTATTATTTAATAGCATTCGTAGTTCAAACAAATATTTAAATTGTGAAAACATCTATTTCTGCCTGATGTGATTTTCATTAATTTTTCTTAGAGAACATTTTAAAGAATGTGTGCTACAAATATTTGTACTTAATGAGCGTATTTGTTCAGTATAAACATTTAATAGCCAAATATATTCGTAAAATTGAACATATTTATTCTAAAAGAAGCCATAGTAAAGATGAATTAACGTTTACTTTTTAAACACAATGTTAAATATTTAAAGAAAAAAATAATAGATTGTCAAACTTTTTTTTTTATGTTGCTCGAACTTTATAATTGTAAAAATAAATTTTGAGAATAGCGAATCTTTCTAAGAAACGAAATCAAATAAAATTGTAAGTTCAATAAGTAATGTTAAATTACTTAAAAGACTCATAAAATTACTTAATAGCTAAACATCTTTAAAATATATTTATGAATGTTTCACAGCAATTGAATTAAGAAAGTTTGTGATTTAAACCACGTTTGAAAATTTATTTTATTCATAAATTTTAGTGTATATTTTATTTTTAGTGTATCATTTATTCTGCATAGAAATTACAAATAAGCCATTATTAAAGATACAAGATTTAATTCTAAGAATGTTCATTAGAGTTAATGGGCAGCATACATCATACAGTGTAAGTAAATATGATAGAAACAAGTAACTGTCAAAAATTTAATAAAATTAAGAAAAATCTGAGAATACTAAAAGGGACACCTAAAAGGCATAAATGTTAAAATTTCTTGGAATTATTTGTACTTTGAAATTTAATTAAACAGAATTAAAATTCTTATGAATAAATAACTGGTTTTACCTAAAGAATGTAGTTGGACAACAGCACAGCAATGTCATCATAAATTTATACTTCTTATTTACAAACAAATGTTTAGATAGCCTCTTATAATAACCATCGATTTTGAACAATGTCATCATAAATTTATGTTACTCATTTATAAACTGTAGTTGTAGTTCTCTTATAATAATTATCGATGTTGAAGGGTGTATATATAGTTAACTTCAAAAGTTTCTTATATTTATATTTGATACACATTTTTAGTGTATCAAATATAATATTTGGCTAAAAATCATTTACCTTATTGTTGGTACTTTCTAACACTTGGCGAAGCCAAGCCCACCCGTCTGACATAGAGTGAATGAAGTCAGAAAAAGCGTCTTCCGTTTTTGAACAGAGCACCCTCTCACGAAGGTGGAAGTAAGACTTGGTTCATAGATGGCAGCACCATCTGCCATTTCACTTTTTCATTTGTGGAGCATGCAATGATAGATCAGTACTTCGGATTTTATAAATCCTATGGCACCTTTTACATTTGCCCCGAGTTTCTTCGTATATTAACTTAGAGTGCTTGGTGTTTCTTAGGAACAATTACTTTTTCTTCACATCGAATAATTCAGACTAATTTTTCAATGGACAACTTTTCTTGTTGTACCTTATGGAAATGCAAATTTTAAAAAATTAATGACAGTAACCAATGGTTTATTTACACTAATACGAGCGCGAGGTCTTATTTTGTTATGTGCACATTATATTAATTGGGTAAATTAAGTTATCCTTAACCACATTAGATTCAAAACTGAGAAAAATAATGCTGATATAAAAAGGGTTCTAACATCATTTTTGTATGGTAATGATTCTTTTATTAACAGTTGCACAATTATTTATTAATTTATTGCAAAGAGAACATTCTTAAATAAACCAAATTTTTAAGTATGTTATAAGAGAAATGATTTTAAAATGCAATTTACTTGTATATTTTCTTTGATATTATATATATATATATATACTAAAAACCCGAAACATTTGATACAATCAATATATAACCTTATATTTACAACAGTCTTCGTTATTTAATCGCTACGAATTTAATTTTTAGCTTAGTACGAAAAAATTCTTCAGGGAAAAAGAACTAAAAATACACTACCTTAAAAACTGAAAATAAGCACAGAACCTTTTATGATAAAAGTTTCAAGGCAGTACAAATCTCTTCCATCTCAGTTCCCTTCTTTATTTTGTGAAAAAAATGTTTCAGTTTTCTACTTTCCGAGTAAAGAGTTTTCTATAGCTGAACGTGCTTTGGGCAATAATAAAAATATTTATAAAATAAAATATTGTTCCAAACTATTTCTCACAAAAGTTATCGTATTCAAGAAATATGTGTCGTCAGGTATTGCTATTTTTCATGAGCTATCAACTCTTTCCAAACATTGAACATAATGTAATACAATATATATATATAACATTGAACATAACCTAGTATTTTAATGAAGAAAAGAGAAAAAAAAACAAGATGTTTCTTTTACTACAAAAATAAATTCATTTGATATCTTTAAAAAACAAATTAAAATAAATTGCAATTGATTCTCTTAAAAGCTTATTGGTTTTGTTTTAAATAAGATTGATTATTCTCTTATAAATTTTGCTGACTCATCAAGCATAGTTCTTATACCACTAGAAGCTTTTATCTAAAATAAATAGAATACAAATATCTCATAACTTTCTTGGACACCTAATTTGCCAAAATTATATTATGTAGAGTTTTGAAGTCTCTTAATATTTTTAAGATAATACAAGCATTTATTTTTTTAATTATTTATAGTTATTTTATGTATATTCAGTCTTTATTTTAGAATTCAATTTAATTTCAAAAAATAACTGCATCTTCAATTGATTATTTGCAATATATTTTTAACTGATACTGACTTTTTGCACCAATTGAAACAAAATGTTTTATGGAAATATTCTTACCATTTATTGTTAGAAGCTGTGTTATGAGTCATGAATTAAGTCCTAACTAATAATAAAAATAAATTTAGTAAATAACAGAATGTTATTTTTAGGAGATATTTTTGTCCCCAGATATTTGTTAAATTTGTTAAATATATATATTTTATATAAGAAAGATAGATTCCGATGACAAACATGATAAATACTTTTTCTTAATTTTCGTTAATATGATACAATGATTTTTAAACACAACTCCTGAATAATATCTAAATTTTTAATATTTACAAAAATATTTTTTATTATTTCAATAATAAATTCCTGTTTTCAAATAAACGTTCAACCTTAAAAACAAAATCGTATATTATCTGATTCAACAAACGAGGTCAAATTGAAATTCAAATTGAAGTATCTTTAGTTCACTTACAGTATAGCAAATTACAGAAATGCATTAAAATATCTTGTATTTTCTTAGTTAATAATAAATAGTAAATCTTTAAAATTATTAACAAATTACATTATTGAGTAAAGTATAAGCAATTTTCGCTCTTGTGTAATAAAGGGAAGAAACATTCAAAACATTTTTTTTTATCTTTTTTAATTTACAAATTAGCTTTTATTAAATATCTGTTTAAATTGATCTATTAAAAAACACATTTTTGTATTTAACTATTTTTTTCTCAATCGAAAACACGCAATGTTTTCATAAAAAAGTAAAAGAAATAAAAAATACAACATTGCATAGACTTCAGAACTTAAAAATATATTAAGTACATATGAAATATCTGATACATTTTTTTAAGTTTAAAATAATAAAATAATATAGATATAAGCATTTATGCTTACGATGACTAATACTTTTATATGCATGAGTGTTTCCATAAATGATTTCCTTTTCGAATATTATTTAGGTAATACCATCTGTCCCTTTAATAAATTGCAAACAATTTCCTTTCCTTGTTCAATTTTTTTTAAATTTACCATAATTTATATAATAATTTTATTTAAGAATAACTTCAGTCATTCAGTTCTAAGCCTTTATGAAAATATTTAAATTTATAATTGCTAGCAAACATTCGGGTTTTAAAAACATATAATTTACAATTTTTTCCCTATACAGCTCTTAAATATAATAGTTTATTACTACTCATGTTGTTAACTGTATTTACTTTTGTGTATTATTAGTTTTGTTGTTGTTTATATTAGAATACAATGATATTATTTTTGTTGTACTTGTCCAAAATTTTATTCAATGGAATATTTCTTACCATAGTATATTTAAGCGAAGGACAACTATTTCTCGGATTTCATGTTTCATGTTTTTTGTGAAAATGGAATGGACAAGGTAATGGAATTTCTTAACTACTTCATGAAGCGCCATTCGACTTCTTCTTTAGGTGTCTTCTAAAAGACAGCGCTAAGAGAAGACGCTATCAAATTTTGACAACCAAAAGGTTAGACTTATCACCACTACTACAAGTACTTACCAGTACTCTTTGTATAGTGGCTCATGAATAATATAGAAAATAGGAATTCTTTTTAGAAAATCCTTATTTTTTTTGTATGACGAACGAATTATCACTGAATCCCTAATCTTAGTGATGGTCATATATGCTGCATTTTATTGAGAAATTAAGAGAATAATAGAACTAAATCAATTGAAAGTTACATCAAAAATATAATTCAATTCATTAATAACTTCATTTTTAATACTTATATATAAAGTTTTTAATAAAGACTAGTTAAATATTTTCTATCTCTCAGCATAACCAGTGGTACATTCTTAAGATTTAACACTGGTTATTAACAATTTCAAATAAATTTACTAATAATAAAATTAATATTCATTAACTTACCATTTTTAAATTACTTAATCACTAAAAAGACTTATGTATACATTTTTAATATTAAAAATAAAGATTTTAAATGTATATTAAAAAATATGTGCATTTTTAATAATTTAATTCAAAAATTGATTTGTTCCGGTATCCACAGACTTTAAATAATTGTGAATAATATCAAGTATGGAAACATTTTCAAATAAAAGAAAATCAAGGCAAACTATCAAGCAGAAATATTGTAAAGATATATTCAAAAATATAATGTTCGTATTATGACTTTTCTATATCTTTAGATGTTTACATATTTACAAGTAATATTTTTTAGAAAATTTAAATTCAAAAAAAGTATCTCATAAATTACTTACATTTCGAAACAGCTCATAACATTGAAGAAGATTGCGCAAAACATTTATTGATGAAAGAAAAATAAATGTTTTCTTAAAATGCATTAATATTTTAAATGTAGTAACAAAAACAGTTTATTTTACTCCAGTTTAAGTTTTAACTCATATGATATTTATTCATACTTCGAAAAAACACTTTTGTTTGAATAATAAATTTTATATTATATTATATTATATTATATTATATTATATTATATATATATATATATATATATATATATATATATAATATAAAGTTAATAGAATAAAATGTTATACCGTTGGAAATAAAAAAATATGACAACTTTACTTTTATAATTGTTGCATTATTTTATTTACTAAGAACTTATTTCTTTATTCCTTCATAATTCATCATATTCCTCTTTTAAAAGAATAAATAATCTTCCTCTAAAAGATTAAAATTTTAAAATGTTAATTTGCTTTTATAAATATAGAATTCTTTGAAAAAAATTGTTTTTTTTTTTTTTCATAAATATCAGAAAGAAGAGAATCATATTTTATTCTGAATAAATATAAAAATACTATATGTGTATAAAATAAGAAAGCAATAAATTTTTTCATTATATTTTAAAAATTTTAATTTTATTCAAAAAATTTAAGAGTTCGAATATTTTAAATTTGATTGTATTTGAGTGCATTGAAATATTTTAACTTTTTAAGAAAAATTATATTCTTGAAGCATTTCAATTACTTCAACATTTTAGAGTGCTCTATTTAATTAATTGTAATTTTTTTTTTTTTTTTTTTTTTTTTTTTTTTTTTTTTTTTTTTTTACAAATTTTAAGCAGCGTATTATTTTGCATACTTGAGGTTTTATAGCGACAACACATAGACACTTATCAGTCACATATATCGAATGTTAACTACTCAACGTAAGTTTTATTCTCATTGAAATATTTATGTTGTACTCATACATTCTGTCCAACTTCTTGAAAGCGCAGAAATTTATTGCACACACATAGATGTAAATTTCATCAGTATTACAAATGTTTATCTTTATAAAATTACTGTTCTAATTTACTTAAAAATAATAATAGAGAAAGATTCTCTATTATTAAAAATTATGAGTACTATATCATCAGCATAAAAATATCAACTATTTCTCTAGAGATCTGAAATTAAAATTTAAGCTTTAGATTAGTCCTTATTTATCTATTCTCATTCAGTTACTACAAAATTAAGTTACTGGTCAACTTTTAATTCATAACATTTTATATTTTAAAAAACGAGTTCTTCAAAAAAAAAATCATTCTTCCAATTTCTAATATTCGATGTTTTAAAGAAAAACTATTTTAATACATTCTGTACTCTCTTTTTAAATAATAATTATGAGTACTAAACTGACTTTATAAAACGAAATTCTTTTGGATTAATGTCAAATTTTTCAATACAATAATTAAATTATATTTTTAAATGCCCTGTGGATTCATATTAACATATATGAATTTAAAATATTCTTTCATTTTTCACAAATTATACATACTTGTTATAACAAAGATATTGCATATATAAATAAAATTATATATATGCAATATCTTTGTTATAACATAAGTATGTATAATATTATGTTTTCCAAAATGCAAAACATTCTGATAAATCATATCACTTCAATAAAATTCTCAAGCAAATATTTATGACTTTCTCAGTTAAATTCTTGTCTCTCTTTGATTTTATATGTAAGTTTTTAATTAAAATTTAGGTTTTTTTTGTTCAGAAAAGTAATGTAAATATTGTTGAGTAAAGCGCAGTATTATTAATAAATAAAAATAATTTTAAATATGCATGTATCATTTTAAACATTTAGGCAATTTAAGTTTTTCCTAAATATAAAATATTTTATTAATTTAAAGCCCTCAAATCACTATAAAAACTGCTTGAAGTTATTTCACTAAATATCAATCTTATACGTTAAGAGCAACATTACATCTATTATAATAAAATTAATTATATTATTTATAATTATTTTATATTTAAAAACATATCGAAATATTACTTTTAAAAAATATTACATTAATATTAATAATTTATATTTTAATATGAAATGTTAGTATAAGCAAAAACCTATTTTAAACAAGAATAAATTAATTATAATATTATTAATACATCATGTTTAAAATAAGTTTTAAAGCTATTTTAAACATGATAAATATCTACGAAACTTATTTTATTCATGATATATTAATTATAATATTATGAACGTAATTATACTTTAGTTTTTTACAATAGGAAAATCTCAAAATAAGCATATATTGTTTATATAGGCATTTAGTTAATTAATAAAAAACCATTATGAAGCGAATTCAATAATTAATGAACACGAATTTTAGGTTTTGTTTACATAGTGTATTTTATTTATTTAATGTATTTTATGCTTTGTTGATTTTCAAAAAATTGTTTTTTAGCAAATCTTATATTTTCTAATATAAACAATAATTTTGGAAAGAAAGTTAATAAAAAAATTAACATTAATTAAAAAATATTAAAATTTTAAAAATAATAAAACTTAAATTCATATAAAGAATTCTATGTTTCTATTGAGATAATTCCATCTACTAAAATATTGTGAAATATTTATATAAAAAATAAAAATTTTAAACTTTAGTCATGGCCACAAAGAAACCAAAACTAAATAATCCTCTAAAACATTGAATTTTTCAGTTTTAAACTTTTTTGTAGAATTAATAATTAAATAAATGCACTTCTATCGTATAAGATTTTTAAATAACTAAAAATTAAATTTTTCAGATTTTTTTTGGGGGGCCATTAATCGTATTTAATATATTATGATTTACAGATCTCATTTATTTATTGAAATTTAATCATTAAACTTTATTAAACATAACAATTACTTTACTCAAATTCTTAACTGAGAACTTCTTTATTCAAAACAAAGGATATTTTATCATATTTCTCGATTTAATGATATTCTGTTGACCAGAATTCATCCAACATTTGTATAGATATTTTTGTGACATTTAATCGTCTAAAACTCATACTATACGGATATGAATTAATACAGAGCAAACATTCATTAATTATATAATTGTTTTTAACCCAAATTCAATAAATAAGTATACATTTAATTCAATAAATAAATTCCCAAATTCAATACAAGAGAATTAAAATTCAATAAATTTAAGGTTTCTTCCATCATTTTAAAAATCTAAATAAAATATTTGTGAAAAAAATTAAAAATAATTTAAACCAACAATCAAAAAGGTAAAAAAATATTAACAATTTTAAATACATGCTAATACACTAGTGATTAAAATCACTGTTAAAGCTGTTAATTATATGTCATTTAGATTTATTTTACTTACAAGTTCTTTAATTTTAGCAATAAATATTATTTATATAATTGATCGCATTTTAAAATTATCAAATTTTTGATGTTATAACCCAAAGAGTTTCTCAAATATTTTGATTTTATTTGTATTATGTGATATTTACCCAAATCGATAAATTCTTCTCAAGAGAAGTTTAAAATTCTTCCCTCCAAATATTTTTATTACTGTCTAAAGTGCTTTCAACAGTAAAACTATGTTTATTTTTGGCAACAGTGGCGATATTTCGCTTAGTCTAAAAGAACAAAACTAGTCAAGAAAAGATTTATTCTTTCTTTATTATTTTATCATAAAATGTATGTGTTGCGCTTATTTTCCTTCTCAGGCAAAGGAATTTTTTTAATATTTAAGACAAAAGTTTTATTTTACAAAAATACAGATTAGCTTTTTTTTTTACTAAACTCAGATTGTAAATCTGTCTGACTAAAAGAAAAAAATGTACAAGGCTAGTTTTTATGATCCTTATAGCAGTTATTATAATTTATTTTACTTTATTATTCATAATTTATTTTACTTTATTATTCATATTATCCATTCATAGCAAAAAAAAAAATCAATAACTCCTACGTGACTACTTTTCTCTTAAAAGAAATCTTCATACTTTTCTATATACATTTTTCAGCACTTTCAAAAGTTGAGTATGTATTCCTAATGTCATTTGAAAACAAATGTAAATATTTCTTTTATTTTTCATTTTAAAATTTGTATGTAAAGCAATTTCAGGTAATAATTTTAAAATATTCTTCGATAAAATGTTACAGAAAATCTCAATTAAGAACATTAAATATAATCTAAAAGACTGGAGAAACAGCTTTATAAATGTACATATTGCAATATGTAAAGAAATTTCAAGAAAAATAAACAAATATATAAAATTGTTGAATTTGAAGTCAGATTCTATTCCTTCACAATTTTAAAATTAGTTAAAGGTTTAAGAGCTCACAGATTTAAGTTTACAATTTTACATTGAATAAAATTTAAAAAACAATTTAATATAGGAGTATGAGAAAAAATAAACAATAATACTGTTACTGATGACACTTGGCAAAGTTATGCCCGCTCGTCAAGAGACTAGGCGAATGATGCCATAGAGAGTGTCTTCCGTTTTTGAATAAAGCACCCTCATAGGAAGATGGAAGTACGATTTTTGGCTCATAGATGGTAGCACCATCTTAATATTCCAATTTAGAGATTGAAACCAGTGAAGACCCATAGCCTAGCTCCAACCACCCCCAGAGGTAATTTGTAATGGGAACATGGAGGACATTGCGACCCGACGGATTTTACGTGCCCCAGTCGCCATTAGTGAACACGACGGATCTTCGGCTAGGCCGAGATTCGAACTTATCACCTTTTGGTAATGAGAACGACGACCTAACCAACCATGTCACCGCGGCCTACAATACTTATTGAGACACTTAACACTTATAAGCTCTATTCTCCTAAGTGGTCAGAGGCGGAATAGTCTCGTCTATATAGAGGGCGATTCGGATTTCTTTGGATTCGCTTGTGCCAACATCCCGCCCCACCTTGCCTTGCAAACAGTTCTATACAAGGTGTATATAATAATATACCTTTTGCGAACCATAGTAAATAGACGAACGAACAAAAATATTTTAATGAGAATATTGTTAACATACTAATCTGTAAAGTTATCTCAATTTTAATAAACAATTTTATAAAATATTTGAAAAAGGTTACACAAATTTTACAATTTATGCATCAATAAGTAACAGGGACGGTTTGGAAATACTTTTAAAAATACCAGATTGCATTTTCACATTAACTACCCTTACCTTCCCATGCTTTCTAGAATATATTTTAACTATTCTACCCATATACCACATACACACACATTTATTTGTTGGCATATTCTCTTCTTTAACTAGAACCATATCTCCTAATTTAATATTTCCCTTTTCAAAAATCCATTTATTTCGTTTTTGCAAATCGTTTGCTAAGACTCCAGTGTTTCCAAATTGATTGTGTTGCCTTTACAGTTCTTTCCCATCTATATAGATGGGTTTCATTTGTATTTAAATAAATCGGCTAAGCTAAATTGTCAACAATAGCCAACTCAATTGGCTATTGGTCGACCTATTACTATTGTAATAGGTCGACAAATAAGAAAATGAGCTGGTGTCAGTATACCTAGTTCATAGATATCTAAAGAAAGGAGAGTCAAAGGACGTGAGTTTAGCATTCCTTCTACCTGTACCATAATTGTAAGTAATTCTTCATAAATATGGTTAGCTTCAATTGTGCTACCCTATTAAATAGATATTTAAAACTTTTTACAGCCCCATAGCCCTCCAAAATTAGGAGCTCTCGGTGGAATGTGTTTCCATTCAATTCCTTTTTCACATAAATATTTGTTAACGCTTTCCTGTGCCTCAAATAGCCTACACCATTTTTAATTTCTTTATTTGCTCCAACGGAATTAGAAGTATTGTCCGAAATGATTAAAGTTCATTTTCCTCTGCGAGAAATAAATCATTTTAAACAAGAAATCATTAATTCTGATGTCAGATCTGTGACTATTTCCAAATGTAATGCCTTAGTAACTAGGCAGAGAAAGATGGAAATATAAGTTTTATGTAATGGTCCTTTTCTTTGACATTTATTTTTAATATAAAAGGGTCTACACAGATCGATTCCAAGTGCATTAAGGAGATAGTCTGGTTTAATTCTTTTAGCAGGTAAATCCCCCATCAATTGCTCAGTTGGTTTAGGATTGCATTTAACATATATAATACATTTGTGTACTATCATCCTACACATATTTCTGCCATTTAGTGGCCAGTATTTTTGACGTATGTGATATAAGAGAGTCCGAGTACCAACATGTAAGTATTTTTTATGATAATATTCAATGATTAAAGATGCTAATTTATGTTTAGAAAGTAGCAATATGGGATTCTTACTTGAGTAAGCTACATTTGAATGTCGTAAGCGACCTCCATCTCTAAGTAAACCCTGATCATCTATGAATGGATGCAAGAAAACACATTTGCTTTTGTGGGATACCATACCAGTCTTTCAAGGAATCGACTTCTAAAGCAAACTCTGAATTTTGTACATTTCTTATAAGATATAATTCTGCTGTTTTGATTTCCTTAGATTTTAAGAAACCTGTAATTTTACCTGGATGTTTACAATTCTCAATAAATCTAAGAAGAAAACAAATACGTAATATATTATAATAATTACTAACAACAAACATTGTAACGTGATTTTTTGAAGTTAAGTTTAAGTTAACATTATTGAGATTCTTCAGTTCAGTAACGTAATCTTTTTCATTCACAAAAGGTATTTCATCAATTTTTATATTATCAATTGATTTTAAAAATTCTGGACCATTCCACCATAAATAATTATTTAATGAAATTTCAATGCTACAACCTCGTGAAAGACAATCTGCAGAATTTTCCTTTTCCGGGCAGTGATACCAAGAGCAAGAATTTGTAATAGTTAAGATTTTATTTACTCTATTTTGAAGAAAGGTTTCCCAGCGGGTGCCAGATCCCTTTATCCAGTACAAAACAATTTTTGAATCGGTCCAAAGAAAAATTTTACTTTTTTGTTTAAAGTCTTAATTTTACTCGTTAGGCGAGCAGTTAATAAAGCTCCTAAGAGCTCTAATCTTGGAAGGGTTACCTTTCCGATTGGAGCAATTCTGCATTTCGATGTAATCAGGTTCACGGATGTCTTGTCTTGTGCATTATCTTCACCTTCAGGTAGACTGCAGCTCCATATGCCTTTTGACTGGCTTTTGACTGTTTTTGACAGGTCAAACTTTCTTTTGTAAATTTCCATTGCATTATCTTTATCACGTGTAATGGGGTCATCTTTTATTCCCAAAGATTCAAGATCAAAAAATTGTTTAATATTATCTTCTATTGTGACTGAAACTCATTAAATTACAAATATTTTTGTTGCGTGGTTGAATTTCATTTAATTTACCGGTTACTATCCATCCAAATTTAGAGTTTTGTAAAATTAAATTTTCATTAATGTGATAATTCTCAGGTAATATCATTTTAAAAAATAAAGCTGCATTTATTAATGCATATATGTTACCCGGATAATAAAATGTCGGATATGGTAATTGTATAAATTCTGGGAGTTCAATACTCGAAATATATAAATTTGTACAAGGTGTTAATCCGGTTATATTTTTTACCATAAGAAATTCCGCTTCCTCTTCAAAGGAATTCGAATTGTTAGAAATAGTAGCCTTCAATTTTTGAACAGAACCATTCAACATATTCACTGAAGTATATATTTTTTTACTTTTTTATTCCTAGGCGTCGGCGCATATACTGTTACAACTATCTAATAAACACCTCTTTTTAATGAACCCTCCATCTGCCCTTCTAAAATGAATAACAGCAGATGCTAAGAGAACTGATTTATTATTGCTTACACATTCTCAAGTGGGAGATGAGAAACCATCGACTTATTGCTTTCTGAAAAACCCGAATTTTCATTTTTTCTTCCAGTAAACGAAGTGGTATTCTTATTTGAGTCAAGGTCAACCGTTTTCTGTTCACTGCATAATAAACGAGTGTGTAATTTTCCACATGGGCATGTATAGTTAGAATTACATTATCCTTTTTTAAGATATTTTAAACATCGGGTGCAAATATTTTTAACAAATTGCTTTCTTTAATTTATTGCCATTTTAAGAAATTTTTGACACTTAAATATTGGATGAAAGAATTCTGAATAAGATACAAAACATTTTTTTTTATTTTCTTCATTTTTTGAAACTAAAGTTTTATTTCTGTTCGGATTAGTGCAAATTTTAATAATAAATTTATTTTTTCTGCTCCGAGAAATGTTTTCTAACATTATACTTCTTTTTTCTAAATAAATAAGCAGTTCGTTAAATTTGGGAACTTCCGTAGTTAATAAAGAAAGTTCAAAATTTCGTCTAGTTTCTTTATCCAGACTACCTAGAACAATATTAGTCAGCATTATCACTGAAGGCGCATCTATTTCAAATCCTAAAGCTTTTAAGGACCTCAAATTTTTATTTATGTTATCGGTTAAAGATCTTAATTTTTTAGCTGATTCATAGTGAATTTTATTTATGTTCATGATTGAACTAACATGAAAATCCACAAGCAAACGTTTATTTTCATATAGTTCTGTTAAAGCTGTCATTAGAGATTCAAAGATTTCAGATATACTTTCTAATAGTTTAGCATCTCCTTTTAACGTGGATAATAGTATAATTTTTGAGAATTTGTTAAAGGTTCATTATTTGTTATTAAATCATCAAACTGATTTTTGAAAGGTAGAGAATTCTTCACAAACTCCGTTAAAAATGGGGGTATTTGAGGTTTCATTATAACAAGGTCATTAGAAGCAGTATTTGAATTATTTTCATAAGAATTTATAGCATTTTCATTTTCTGAAATACGTTTGTTTCAAATACACACGTTTGTTTCAAACTTAGTAAGCAAATCAAAATAAGGCATCTTAATTTCACCCCTGTTATTAATCTTTGAGGAATGGGGAACATTTTGAAGTTGTTTCCTTTCTCAACACTGGTGAGTTCTCGTTTGTATTTGTTCTTTAACAGGATGGTAATTGATCAATCTGGAGCAAACATGACAATGTTGTAAATTGTTGTGCTAAGAAGACTGCGTTTTTGAAACATTATATGATACCGTTATCTTCACATTCGGCAATTTTCTTGCAAAGATTCCATAGACAAAGTTAGCATTTCTTCGTCGCTTACAATGATCGGTCAAATCTTGTAAGACTACAAAGATTGAAATGTTGAAGCAATCATTCTAACCAATCACATTTTCAGGTCAGCCATGTAGACAAAAATTTAAAAAAAAATTACAATGTCATTTAAATATCATAGATACAATGAAACATTTTCGCAAGTTGATTTTATTAACTCTTTCTGGAATATGTTTTTCCTAAGCGATGGGAAAATTTATAGCTTAACGTATTTTGTTTTCAAACTCTGAACTATTACTTCATTCCTACATTGAAAATAAAAACAGTTCTTAAAAGAAGGACAAAAATAAATTAAAATCAACTCCTTCATCTGAGATTTAAGATTTCTGTTAATTATTTCAAAAACTTTTCTGTGCCTATATTTTCTAATTTTGTGTTATTGTCTTTCATACAAAAATAGCTCTTAGTTTTTACAGAATATCTTTTGTAATTCTATCCATCAGTCTTTACACCTATTATAAAAGTATTTGGATTATGCAATTCATATTATATATATATATATATATATATATATATATATATATATATATATATATATATATATATTAGAAAGAAAGAAATTTGAAGATATGTTAGTTCAAATAGTAAAAATTAAGAAAATCACTAGAATCAATGTAAAACTTGTTCTAATATAACGATGAAGAAAGTATAACTGAAATTTAAGAAAAAAACTCGCCAAAATTACAATGCGATTAAAAATTTTAAAATCGAGAACATAGAACAAGATTTCAATGACTTAATTAATTACTCGTCGAAAATTTAAGAATTGAGATTTCTGTTAAAATTATTTATAAAAATAACAATACAATTTTAGGAAATCTTAAAAAAATCAAAAATAAATAGTTTTAATTTAATCAATTTTTTCATGCTTAAATTATTAAATTTTATCAATATAAATAATTCTACCTTGATTATGTAACTATATTAAACATAAGAAATCATAGTAATTACATAAATAGGCAAAACAAAACACACAAATTTCTCAGATAATCATTAATTTCTTAAGTGTCATTTGTTGATAATGTTACACACGCAACTTGTAATTTTAAAAACTTATTTTGTTGTAAATAACTGAATTAGCAAATTCATAAATAAAAAAAACTTTGTCTTTTACTCAGTTGCATATTTATATCAATAACTTTGCCATTTAGATGAAAAAATGATGCACATTTTTAATACAACACATTGAGACAAAAATTAAATCCCTTATTTATCGTTTTATTAAATGTAATGATTAATATTACAATACTTTTCCGGTAAAGAAACGTCAATTTCTAATGAATCTCTAGAGGTAAATTTCTCTACATTAATATAATCTTCTTACAGAATTAATTTTACTAATCATTATATTTTATAATTTTAACATATAAAATGTTGTGTTAATGTCTATCATTCTGATGAAATAAAGAAATAATAAGAACTGTAAAACAAAATATTCCCTAAACTTGATAACATTTTTTCTAATATTTTGATATTATTTCAATTACTTACATTATTTTACGCCATCCGTTGATCAAATAAAAATTTGCGGGCAATTTCGCTAAAAGGTGAATTCTTTTCAAAGAATGGAACAAATACACAACACAAATAAAGAATGTTAGTGTTAAATATGTTATAGATAAAAAGCAACCGTGAAAAAAATATTCTTTATCTGGTTTATATTTTTTATACATAGAAAAATATTTCATTTATTACAAAAGGGTAGAATTTCATTGAAAAAATTGTGTTTTGGATTACCAGAAAAATAAAACAATATATCAAGCTTTCATAAGCTGTGAATGATCATATTTAATAAAAACAAATTAAATTTAATTCTTAAATTCTCCAATAAAATTAATTCTTAATTAATAAAATATTTTATGATAAGTATCGCACAACGGTTAATTCTAGTATTTCACGTTTTTAAATAAAAAATGAAATTAAGTAAATAGAGAATCGGGAATTGTGTGTGTAGAATATTTATAACTCTTTTATGGTACAATTTTTCAAGCTAGTTTTTCTATTTACAGTAAATAAAAATTTAGAATATTATGAATGAATTATGAGAAAATAGAATTTCAGAATTTTTTTTTCTTAACTATATGTACTGGGTGGGTGACTAATTCTTCGCTTCAACAAGGTTCGAAACTGTCACTCATTTATCGTTACCCGGTGTGAACCAAGTCACAGGCGGGGGGGAATAGCATTACCCACGTCATTCCACCATAAATCTGTTTATAGGGCGGGCCACATTCAGACTAAAGCACAAGAAAATACGTAGAGTGAAACATCCAAGTCCGAACCGAGTTTCAAACCTGAGACCTACAGCTTAGAAGTCAAGGAACGCTAACCACTCAGCTATCAGCTAACATTTCAGAAGTGCTAAAAATGTATTAAATTTCTTTTGAGTTCTAGTCTTTTTGAATGTCATTTGCTTAAAATGAAACCTCATACCAAGCACACAAATTCTCAATTTTGTATGCTTTGCAAAAATAACGTAGACAATTATGAAAAATAAAGTATTCTAAAATATCTTACTGTAAAAATCTTTTTACAAATGGTACAGCCTTCAAGTTAATATCTATATATTCCTTCTTAAAAATATTTAAGCATTTATTTAAAAACTGTATCATTTCCATTTTTATTTATTATAAAATTATCTTACTTATTTTATTATAAATTTTACTTTTATTTTTATATACTCTTTCATGAAGAATATATGAAATAAAAATCTCTAGCAACAAAAAAACAATATGAAGTAAAAGTGTGCAAATAATGGAAAATTTATAGAATAGGAAAAAGATTAGTTATAAAAATATTTTTCTTTCAGATATAAGAAAAATTAATAATTTAAAATGATTCAACATTACTTTTAAAGCATAAAATATTGCTTTAAAGAATCTTTCTTCACATAACTCACATTTAAGGCAAGAATTTGAATAACGATTTTCCTAAATTCTATATTTTTCATAATTTGGCTATCAATCTTCCAATAAAATTAGAAAAATATAATTTGCTATATCCCAAGAAATCTTATATTTATTTCAAGCAACTATAAAGTCTATTAACTGTTTTTAAAAAGACAAAAGCAAATTTTTATTTGTGTAGCCAGAAAAAAACATTTCACTCGGAAAAATTTATAAAGATTCATATTTTGGGTGATTAATCATAATTTTTGCTAAACTCTCGAGTTCCTCCAGGATACTGGAAGAAAACAAAAACAAAGAATCCATATAAATTATGCTCCAAGAGAATATCCGTCACTTAGAATTTAGTCCAAGAAAGAGCGCTTTTAAAATTTGTTTCTGGAAAGCAATAAATACATGGCCTAACCCCTCTCCAAAAGCAATTTTGTTCTAAATATTTATGGAATTCTAAAAGTGAATAGAAAGGAAAAAATTAAAATTGCTGTTATTGAAAGTTTTAAGACCGGAAAGCGTCGAAGGAACTACGAATGTTCGTTGATCTTGGCAAGTTCGAAAGAAAATTGTTGTCTGGACGCTTGATATATAGCAATGCTTCAGGATTAATCGTTGCATTTTTCCAGAAGTTTTTGGTGACATTTCGAGTGGATTCGAAGATTTAGAGGGTAAAAATCCCTCACCAATTTGACTTCGCAGACGCTTTCGGTAAGTTATTGAGTGTAAAATTGCATTCGGTATTTTTGGTAAATTTCAGAAGTTTCCTTATTCGAGAACATTTATTTCCTTTCAAGAAACATGTCTAAAAGTTACGACACCGAAATCTATCAGCGTTTTGCCACTCTGTTTATATTATTTGTTCCCATGAAATTCATGCTAAACTCCGCAAGCAAGAAAAAGTAATAAAATTTTATTTACTGTATGATGATAAATTTAACTGTAAAATAATAAATTTAACAAATTTCAAACTTAAAAATTATAATTTTTTTTTTTATTTATGTGAAATTCATAAAACTTTAAAAAAAATTCATTTATTTTTTGGAATTTTTATATATTTTTAATCTAGTACATGGATTTTTTTCTTAAATGAAAATATGGATTAAATATGAACATTAATTGGGTTAAATTTACTAATATAATCAAGAAACAAAAATATCAAGTATTTCTAATTCAAGTTATAAAATTAAAGAATGAAAAAATTTATTTCAATAATTAAAATAAATTATTGAATAATTTAAATAAATCACTGAATAAATTAATGATTATAAATTTTCTATCAAAAAGTCAAATATGTTATACATTTTTGACTTTATGACAGAATATTTTACACGAAGTTTTATTTTGCATACTTTATAAATTTTATGATATTAAAAAATGTTCATTTATATCAGTCAGATTTAATTTGTTGATTGAATAAATCAATTACCCATACATTCAATTACCACTTACTTACCATTATCATTACCAATAGTATAGTTATTTTTATCTCTTAATATATTTTATTCTGTACCAAAAACGTTTTATATTTAGATTTTACTATACATTTTTTTAATTTTTAAACATTGATAAAACTCTTCCTTTTTTAAAATTACGAAAGTTTTCCTACCACAGCATTCAATGCATGAAGACTTCTTATTTCAAACTTAAATTATATTTAATTGCATTTATTTATTTTTTTCGAAAAGGTAATGATAAAATTCTGAAATATCAGCATTACAAAAATAGAACACAAACTTGCTTGGACTATACAATTATTTATGATAACTTCAACTTCGAGATTCATGTATATATTTGAAACATTTATGAAAGCAATAATTTGAAAATTAGAATTATCTATTATATTAAAATTTATTTTATTTAAATCAAACAACTTCAAATAATTAATATTTATGTAATTAAAATTAGTCCCAAAATTTAAACAATTCATTAACAGACAGGAGACATTATATTATTCTAATTTATTTAAAATGTTGCCTATCAATATACAATTTAAAATCTATAATAAAAAGCATTGAAAAATTTAATGCATTTCAAATAAACTATTGGGTTGTTCTGAAAGTAATTTCGTTTTATATGAAAATATAAAACGTACATCGAATAAATTTTATTGAATTGTATATTATCGATTCTAGTGAAATACTTTTTATCATCTTTCTAATAGTAGCATGATTTCATACTCTTAAATTGGCTGGTTTTGACTAGCAAAAACTGATTCAAGTGGGAAAAACGAAATGACTTTCCGAACAACCCAATAAATATCTGATTGAATCGAAACTTTATTTGGTAAAATTATATTTATAAATAGGAGATATTTGTGAAGAGGAAAGTAAATAAATTTTCTTTAAATTCTCTCCAAGAATAATAAAGATTCTGAAAATTAAATCGACAAATAAATTAGTTGAATAGAAAAATATGTTATGAGAATAATCATTGTTTATTTTTATTAGGCATAACTTAAATTTTATTCTTGGTATTTATAATTTATACTTCGAATTATTTATATTGTAATATGTCTCAACATAATGTTGATTAGTGTCGATGAATCCAGTAAAAGAAAAGTCACTGGACGTCACCGAAAGAGACAACAATTGAAGTTATTTTTAACAATGTAAAACAATGTTTTCAGAATTAATTACCATTTATAATCTGATGCCAAATTAATTTTGGTAACTGCATTTATTTATGTTTTTAAATTTTGTAATAGGATGTGAAAGATTAGTTATAAAATTAATAGCCGTCTATAATTACATTTTTTAGGTAAAATAGCTATTTGTTTGAGTGATATTTACATTATTAATACAAGAACGTAAAATTGTAGCATCTAAGCTTTCTTATGATACAGGTACAATTTTTGTTCTATATTTCATATTACGTTCTCATAAAAAATTGATTAAAAACTTGTATTAACAATTGTCTTGGGAAAATCTATTATATTGTTATAAGTATAAACTATTGAATAGCAACATATTTTAAAGCTATAAAATCTTCAAAACGAGTCTTCAAAAATCCAGAAAACTATTAAATAATGTCAACTATTAAATAATGTCAAAATATAATGAAAAGATTAATATATTGAAAATACAGAATTTATAGTAAATTTCAAAAGAAATGTCATATTTTTTAACCCCTTCGCGACGGGTAGCACAAACGCGCGCTTATAGCGGAGGCCGGCAATGTGTGACGGGAGCGTCTGTCCAGGGCCGGGGTATTTTTTGCTATTAATCCTAAATCCATGAATTCCGAAGTATCAACGCCAAATTCTTTATAATGAGAATATATCATAGTATCACTATCACTACTATCAGAATCTGTTTCGGAATCAATATCTGAAATATTTTCATTTCTGCTATTTCATGCTCTGTTAAACATTTTCGACGCTTCGACATTGCAACGGTAAAAACAGAAGGAATTCACGTCTAACAAGATTTAATTTTTTTCTAAAACCGAAATACCAAACGCTTTAGCGAAAATAAAACTTCTCTACTTACAATAAACTACCACGTGCAAATTTAAAGAGATGTCATAAAGCACGCCATTCGGAAACAGTTATTTCCCCTTTTGTTTATATAATCAAAGACACGTGTATGTGAGTCATGCTTCTCTCATTTCGAGTAGAAGGTCTAATGTACATGTATCTGTAACCATATGGACATACAATGCCATCTTGTAGCAGAAATCATAGTTTTAAAAATGTTCCAGGACACTGGCACAAATACGTGACAGTCGGGGTTGAATGGGAAAACACTCTGGCACTCCTGCGTGTCAGCCGGGAAGTGAGTGTGCTCGTTGCTTGCACGTAGATGTGACAGTCGGCGCGAAGGGGTTAAGAGTGAAAATTAATTTGATTTACTGTGTTTAGATTTTATGTTCTATTTATATTTTACCCGATTCTTTTTAGTGATAACTGAAATTGATTTTTAGCTACTAGGAGAATAAATAAACATTAGTAAAATATTGCTTTCTAAGAAAATATTTTTCATTCATTTTAAGTTTTTTTCGAATATTAAATAAATCTTTTATTAACAAAATATCCAAAGCCACTTGGTTATAGATGGTATCTTGTAGTGTCTATAAATGCAACTAAACCAAGCCTTAGACAAGAACTAGAAATCTATGCGAAACTTAGGTAATACTATTCACGGCTTCGTTAAAATTTTCTATTAAATGTTAATTTTCTTTATCGTTTACATTCCTTATAAATGTTCCAATTTAACTTTCATTCGAACAACTTCTCAAGTTTTTAAAAGTTCTATTAAACTATAATGAAGAATGCTTTGCACACAATTTAAAAAATAGTTTTGCAATTTTTTTTCCTTAAAACATGTTTTAAAGTAATGGAGTTGAAAGTAAAACATTTTGAAATAATTTCAATTTGAATCACCATTTTTAAAATATATTACATTTAATGTAACAAATTGTAGAGAATTGAAATCTCGACAAATAAATTGTTCTGATAATTCAAATTAATCTTTTCTATTGTTTCTCTTTCCATTTAACGATAAATAATTTTGCATAAAAAGAAATCCGCATATGTCAGCTAATCCTTAAAGATATACTCAAAATTCTACTCCGTCAGAATTTAAATTAAAGATTTACTCCTTACATTTTTCAGTTTAAGAAAAATATTCTAATAACTTACTTTGTTAGATTTGTTTTTTTATGTTCCTTAAAAATAATTGTTTATTTAAAACTTTGTCTGAACATTTGTTTAAATGAATCTTTAATTTTAAGCATTTAATAAGTTTTATTTAAAACGGTCGAATTTGAAATTTTTCC
>JAPDSC010112958.1:24023-45964 GCA_026290005.1 Latrodectus geometricus
AGCAGTGAATCGTGATCTATTTCTTGAAAAGTTAAATGCATTAATTGCTGGTAAACGAGAAGACAATTGCTTTTATTTTTCTAGAGAAAAGTACTCTAAAATACTTTCTGAAGTAGTTTCTGCTAAAACTAAGCGCTACACACCTTTGGATTACAGACGATTAAAACGTTTTGACGTTTTAAAAATTAATGATGAAGAGAATTTAATTGCACCATTAAAACCAGGAGAAACAAATGTACAGTATTATGTTACCAATGAGGAATTGTTTAGTATACTATATGAAGCTCACACCAGGATAGGACTTGGAGGAAGAACACATATGCTTAAAGAGTTGCAAATTAAATACAAAAATATTACATATGAAGTTGTAATCTTGTATTTAAATCTATGCAAACAATGTCAAATGAAACGCAGTGCACCTAAGAAAGGTATGTATGGTTGTGAAACCAATGATCAGTTCTGAATTTAACTCAAGATGTCAATTTGATCATAGATCTGCACTCAAACTCAGATGGTGAAATTCATAATGGTGTATCAAGATCATTTAACTAAGTTTCTCCAGCTATGACCTTTGAAATCTAAGAGGGTTGAAGAAGTAGCATATCACGTTCTTCCAATATTTTTAATATTTGGTGCTCCAGCAATATTGCAATACGATAATGGTAGAGAATTCAGTAATCAAGTCATATCCGAAATATGCGCTATGTGGAAAGATGTTAAGATAGTTCATGGAAAGCCTCGTCTCAGTCAAACACAAGGCTCAGTTGAAAGGGCCAATCAGGATATACAGAATATGCTAACTGCATGTATGAACGATAACAATACAAATAAATGGTCAGAAGGTTTACTCTTTTATTCAATTTGCCCCTTTGTTCCTTTGCTCAATTTGCCAAGAACACAACATACAACGAAGGAATAAGCCAAAGTCCTTATGAATCCATATTTGACATTAAAGCGAAAAGAGGCATAGCATCGCCTTTTTTGCCAAGCGAACAAATCGCAGATATCGAAACTGAGGAACAACTTGAAGAAATCGCCTATACTTTTGAAACCGAAGAACAGTTTGAAGAAACTGGTAATACTTCTGAAAAAAGTTTGAGCGGTGGTCAATCGAAAACCAAATTCCAAAGAAAAATATTGAAGAGGATTTTCAATCTACCACGTCTTCATATCAAATTCTGAATTTGGAATGAATGAAGAGCACGACTTAATTTCTATAAAAAAGAGCGGCCGTGAAAGAGAATCTTCTACTGCAAGCAACAAAAATGTTGCGAACCTTACAAAATCAATTTCCTCCTGCTCAAATTGGGGATACTGTATGAATACAAGTCCCTGGTGTTAACTGTGGTCGTACAGATAACCGAAATGTGTTACCGGTTGTTGTTGGAATAGAAGACTCCGACTTCTATATACTTGCGAATGAAAACGGTACCTTCAAGCAGCATTACACACGTAATTAGTTCGAAATTTGTAAAGAAATGCTCCTTCCCATAGATAAAATTTCTTTTCAAGAAATTTCGCTGAGCTGCAGCTAATTCGAGAAGCGGTGGGCAAGGCTATACACGCCTTAATTGCAAAAAGAAGTGTTCCACAAATAAATGCAGTTGTAAAAGCAAGGGCCTCTTGTGCAATTCAAAGTGGCATAATAGTTTAAGTTGTTGCAATAAATAAGATTCATTGCAATAAATTTACTAAATTATGTGAAAATCACATAATTTAGTAAGTTTTTTATTACTATTATTTTATTTTCTCATTTGAACGTACTTTTACTAAGTTTTTTACTTCTATAATTTTCCTTTCTCATTTTGAAAATACTGTGTGTGTCTCTCAGTGGTCATTTTTTGCACCCGAAGGTAACTAGATAGGGATCTACGGTTTAAAGTGGATTCCGGACACCTACAAACATCAAAGCCGATGCTGGGATTCGAACCCACGAAGTTTTGAACCGAAAGCAAGAGAAATAATCTTGATCTTGGGGTCAGATATAGATATCTTCATTGTCTGACTTTTTATATTCGTAAGCGGAAGATTCCAATTTCGGCTGCTTATGAGATGAAAATTACATTTTAAATATTAAATTGAAAAACAAAATCTATAAAATTAAATTAAAATTCTTTACCAATTTTTTTAGTAAAATATTGTGTTTTGTGCTTAGTTGGGATGGCAGTTAAAACTGGATAATGTATGTTTATAAGGAATTTGATTTTTAATGAAAAAATCTCATCGCAGTGCGAGAACCAAAGTGTGGGTGAAACTATATAATGGTACCGTTTTCTCCAAAATTTCACAAGTTTTCAAAAGAGGGTACATTACACCTGCCAAATATTTAACTCGTATGTGCCATTTCGACAAGAGAGTTTATAAATGGGCTAACCAAAAATGTTGTGACGAAAGAGATGTTCAACAGACTGATGTGGTTCATTGACTACAAACATATTTTTGATTAGCGAGATATATCTTACAAAAGAAAATATGTTCATCTTTTTCCTAAATAAAAAAAACTTCGGTTTGATACAATAACGATATTTACTATTTATTTAATGATAATTATTTTTTATTTAAAAGGCTAGTTTTCATTACGAATGAGGTATCACGTGTAGAGTTGTTAAATAGAAATCGAATGAGCGGCAAAATACTTGAAAATTCTCTTTAGTAATGAAGTTATTGAATATCGAAATCTAGTTTCTTTCATCCGCATCTCTCTCATTTCTGATCGATGACATATTGGGAAAAACGTAAATACCTTCGCTGTAAATGTAAAAGTTTCAGTCAAAATTGATAAATTTTCAAAAATTGATGTAGGTGATAAATAATTTTAATTAATTTTTTTGAAAAGATTACACAATATGAATTTAGAAAAAAAGCGAAGCTTAATACTGTACATATTTTTTTCTCTTACAATCGGTTACGCATAGATGACAATTTTAAGAGAATGAAAAGAACCGCATGCTGCTCTCTTGAAGCAAGCAGAGTTCCGAATTGTTTGTGATTGAGATATTATATCGCTTAAATTTGTGATTAAAAATAACCTTGTGACACATGTAACTTTACAGTGAGTTCAAATCAATGTTTCTACGGTTAAAATTCGTTACAACACTGAATTCAAAATTTCGAAATTAAACATACTTTACTTGTGTTAAAATTAACACCTTAATAAAAGTTTCATTCGATTTCATAGAGTCGTACTCATATTAACTCCGGAAAAATTTAATAAATATTTTATTTATATAGGTTGTTTATTTTGTTATTCCAAATTTTAAAAATGTTAAATGATCTTATAATTTTGATCTATGATTAAATGATGAGATTGATTTCCACTTTAAAGAAACATTGGAGTCAGTATCCCCGAGTTGCAATTAGCATTGACTGTCTATTACATAGTCCATGAATTACCAAGAACAGTTGAATAATACTTTTTAGAATAAATAAAAAACTGGGAACATATTAATTTAATAGATTAGGAAAATTAATAAAAATTTAAACACAGGATTTCGATTTAAAAGAAGCTTAGATAATAACAAAGAATGCAAATTATTCTCATAAATATCATAAAAAAGTCGTTTTTCTAAAGTAAAACTACTGCTTCAAATAAGTGCCTTAAAATAGTATTTTAAATTAGTGCTATAAATTGATACTTTAAATGTCTTTTGATAACTTCATCTATATTTTTGTACCTAGTCTGGTATTTTTTATTAAAGCATAGGAAAATCGTGAATCTGTATGTAAGAAATCACCCAGATGAATTGCACTCACCGTCATCCAAAGAAAACCCGTGCATACATTCTATGACAATAAAAAGCTCGATGTTATTTTGTCAGTCATATTAACAAAATTAGTAAATATTGTAAACTATGTAAAAAGTTTATTATTTATAATAATTGCTAATTTTATTTCTCTAGGTATTTATAAAATTGTATGGAATTTATAGTAATTTTACAAAAAATTTGTTTTATCACAGAAAAGTTATTTTATTCAAGATACATCTGCTAGTTAGAGAAATGTATTAATTACTTAAATTAAATATACGGATGTTTAAAATATCCAAATTTAAAAATAAAAAACATTTAATATAATAATTAAAAATAATGACATAAGAAATTCTAATACATATGAATCAATATTTAATATTATTTATTATAATCCTGTATGTAAAATTTAATTTTTATAAATGCAGTGCTGACTTCATAAATCTTTTACTACTAATCAAAATAACATAAATGCGCTTAAGTGTGATGTTTTATAAATTTTATTTAAAATGAATACATCTTATGGCTGGAAAGTTATTAATGAATCAAATAATTCGAATAAATATTTCTATATAATGTATAGGAAACTTGGTAAAATTTTTCTTCTAAAATGTGTGGAAATATTTTATCAGAAGTGCTGCCATCTATGATTGCTTATTTCAACTAATCTTGTTACAAAGAAATATTTAATCATTTCCTAGTACAATAAAAATTTCCAACAAAAGTTAATATTAATAAAATTCTTCACATTGTAACCAATTCCTTGAGATAAAAAATTCCTACTAATTTAATATTAATAAACACAGATACAGTAATATAAAAGTAAATACACAGAGAAGTAAATTTGATTCACAAAAATTTGGGAACTAGGAATGTAAACAAAAACGGACAATGAAGATATAGAAACACTGAACATAAAATGGTATAAATATTTGTTTTTAAAAGTTTAAATGAGTTTGGTGAAATGAGAATTGTACATTACACAATTTGGTATTTTGTGAAACATATGAATTTAAATATGAATTAGGTGATTTTTTGATCAATGTGTTATGTTTCAAAAGAAAATTTATCCAAATAAAATTTGTTAATGATTAAGGAACCTATTTAAGCAAATGAAACTCTCCAAAATAAAATTGAATAAATTCTCCAATTGAATAAAATTCTCCAAAAATAAATAAAATATCGTTAGAAATATTTCGAGAAAAAAATCTAAGCCATACCGAATAAGTATTTTTAATATATATTTTAGCAATTTATCAACCATGAGTTTTTGAAACTTAAAATATTTCAATACGTTATATAAAGAATAATTAAATTCTATCCAAGCATAATTCAATGACGTCAAGCATTTTATTTATTTAATTATAAAAATAATTAAATAAATAAAATGCTTGACGTCATTCTTAACTTACAAACAATTTTTTCCCTGTTTATTGTCTCCTTCATTATTATTCATGAAAAGTTGGAATCAATTTATAACTAATTTAATCATTTTTAAAGAAAATATTAGTATGCATTAAAATAAATTACATACATAATCATAACGTTACGAGTATTCTAGAAATAACAAGCTACTATTTTTTGCTAAAGTTAAATTGATCAGGGCTCCACGAAAATGATTATCTATTTTATTTTGATAAAAATAGAACGTCCCTCTTCTAAGAACTAATCTTTTAAAAATATAAAAAGGAATTATTCAATAAGAATATATACTGAAAATGGTAGTAAAATATAATCATTCGCTTACATTTTACTTAGATTGCAGTACAAACGCTTATCTGGCAGAACATTCGGGAATTATATTTATAGCATTGTTAACCGTTATATTTGAAGAGGTTTTTTCCAAGGAAATAGTTATTAAAGGGATTGTGTCTATTTATACAATGTTATATTTTGTGTATATTATAACAGACACCAGCAACCTAAGGCACGCGGTGCAATTTTTAGTGACACTTTACAAAATTAAGTAGTTTTAATGTGATACATAAATATTAAAAACTAACATCTTTAAATGACAGCTAAGGTATAGTAAAAGTCAATAAATCTATATATCCGTATTCTGGATCTTTATACTTAACTCTGCATTGCTACATTTATTGAATTGTTTCAATATGCATACAACGCAACATCTTTAATCATTGGTATAAATTAGTTAGGTAACCCACGATCGTTCGTCTGCAGAATTTTGTATAGCAACTTCAACTTAAAAAAGAGAAAAATGGATTTTGAAATTCAGTATTTCCAAATACAGACTTTCCAAAACTTACAAGCAAAGAAATATTACTGAAGACAAGAAAACTTGTCCGCAATAATTTGCGCTACTTTATGATGGCTATTATGAACTTCATACAGGTTAAAATAATTTGAATTACAACACATTTCAGAAATTACTTTAATTTTTGCATATCCACTGAGAAGATAATATTTTGCGTTTGAAAAGTAAAATATCTGTATCAAAACAAAATGTTCAAAACACTGAACAATTTGCAAAATGAATTATTTATAGAATCAAAAACCAAACTAACTTTCAGTTTTGAATCTGGCATTTGTTGAACTGATAAATTGTTGTCTTGATGTTGCATTGTTGGCTGACATCACTAAATTCGTATAACCCAACTTTCAATAGCGAAATTTGTGTCTTACAGATGTTACAGTTTTAGTAGATTAGTAATTAAATGCAAATAACTATTTTACACTTAATTATCAAATATTGGTAATTAAGTACAAATAATTTAATTACTTGTAAATGAAATGAAAAATGAATAGTGGATTCTCTAACAAGAATAGTTTTCTACCCATACATTCTCAGTAAATACAATATACGTTTTAACAATGACAAGATTTAGTTTATCCATAGAATTATATATTTTTCTATGCATTGCCCCATAATCGTTTGATTCAAATATAGTATAATTATTATGCTAATTTCATTACCAGTTTGTATAGCTTCTTTTATTCTTAATAGAGTGAATTACACAAATTATTAAAAAATAACCACTTAAAACTACATGATTAACTGCATATTAAATAACAACTAAAAGCCATGGAATATTTTAAATAAATATTTGCTTTCATTTTGAAGAAGAAAGAGAACCAATTTCATGTTGATTACAAAACTTACTCTGTATGGCAGAAGCTTATTACTTCTTATATTAGACTAAAAGTATTCACGCACCAGGTCAATACATGATCGCTAGAATGTTTTGAATATTTAATAACTTGGCTCTTAGAAATATATGTGAGGAAAGTCTGGTGATAATAGTTATATTACGTTGTATTTGTGCTGAAAACTAATAAAAAACAATTCCGATATTTATTAGTCACGTGCGTGTTAAGAGAAAATATATAGTATGCTATATCCATTAATGGCGGCAATATTATGTGTTCAAACAGAAAAAAACCAATACGTTGTTTTTTTTAATTTTGTAATACAAAGAATTCAACCCATCATTGATTGCGATTTACGAATTTATAACAGTCGAAAAAGAGAATACTTTAGGTGAGATACAATATTTCCATAAATACCTATAATGTATGTTTTTATATTGATGTGTATTATGTGCAATATGTATTTCAGAGACAAAGCAAAATAAATATTTTATTATCTGTTAATTTATTCATAACATAAAATATGGATGATATATATATATATATATATATAACATTAAAGAAATGTACGTTAATTTTCATTATTATTGAAATTTTGTAAAATAAAAATTTGAAAAGATAATATTATAACTGTAATTTCATTTATACTATTTTATTTTAACATTTTTTAAAAACATTTCCTTACTTCAAAAATTTTTCTTTCAAAGGAAACACTTAAAAAAAAGTTGCTAAGAATACTTTAAGAAAATGCTTTTAGCTATATTCAATTGTAATTTTTTGGTAAAGTAAGTTCCTGATAAATTTTAATTTATTACACCATATCGAAATTGTAAAGAGAAAAGGAAACAGAAAATAACTAAAAAAATTTCTACTAAAATTTAAAATTACTTTTTTTTTTCTAAAAAAAAAAAAAAAAAAAAAAAAAATTTTTTTTACTTTACAAAAATATAGTTGAGATCATACACACCATTATAATTTGCAATTGAATATTTTTTAATTATTTATAATTCGGTAACAAGCAAATCTAGACGCACGTGGAATTTAAGGAACGCGTCATTTTGATGCATTTTAAATCTTTTTTAAAGGAAAATTACCAAAAGCAATCTAATTTCTATATTACTTTTGTGAGGATTTCCGATATGCAAGAGAGGAGAGAACGAAACGCGAAATGTGTCATGCTATCAAGAGGCAGAATCTAAGTTAGTGTGTTGCGTAAAAGATGCGCGGAATGAATGCAGAATATTAAAGTAATGTTGATGCGTCAAATTGATGCGTGTTCATATTGATGGATATATAAGAAATGTCCATAAATATAGTGTTAAGCAATTTGATTAATGCTGTTTGTGATAATGCTTGGTCATTTCTGTTATTTTTAATCCTTTTGATGTTTAAAAATGAGTTTGGATACTGTTGGTTAAACGTTACTTATTTAGGGTATATATCCAGTGGGTATACCAGCATTAAGTTTCTCTGAATGTGGTTTCTCATAACTTAAAAGACAAGATGTAGCAGAAGACACTCTAAGACATAATCAGTCACTACCTGAGATGTTATTCTTCGTGGAGTATAATGCGACTATGACACTGTTTTACATTCCTCTATCGTTATCAGTGAGCAAAGAAGTCTTTGGTTCACGCAGGTTTCAAACCCATAAAATTCCAATCACGAACACGGCGCATTTAGCTACCGCAGTCCTCTTTGAAAAAATTATATGTTCAATAAGCTTTATAAATTCATTTGTTGAATTTTATTTTCTTATCTGGACTTTTTCTTAAAGTTTCAAATCACACCATGTTTCACTGAAACTAGAGTCATATATAATTTTAATTATTATCTATTGGATATATATATATTTTTTGCATTATCATAGCTCTATACAATTTTAATTTTTATTCACTGGTATAAAGATATAAAATTTTTTTATGTTTCTTTGAAAACAATTCTACATGGAACATCTTTTTCTTTTCTCTACTTTCGACACTTTTTGTACAACATACCGAAGGAATTTTCACATACATAAAAGTTTACATATTCTACTAATTACAAATACATGTATTTTGAAATAAAAAAAATTTCTAATTATAAAATGCATTTACTTGTAGAAGCATATTTAAATTTAATAAATATCTAGTAAAAAATAACGTTTCAGAAACTATTTACTCTCTTTGACTACAAAATAGCTATTAATACCGTTTCACTTAAGCTCGTTACAAATTGTTCTATTTTACTTCTATTTATACAAAACATTATATCGGAAACAGAATAATAGCTATAGAAATCGTGTTGAAACTTAATAAAAAGCCTTTCCTTCAATTCCCGACGAAGAGGACATTGATTTTAACGATCCCGTAGAGTTAACGAATTTACCTAGCATGTTCCAAACGAAAGTTAATCGTCTGGTTCATTGCCTGCCGAGGCAGGGCCTTAACGACTGTTTTACTTTCCTTCTACAAAATGCATAAACAAATTGCACTACTTTCTGTTTCTGCATAAAGTGCACGAGTCAATCGCGTGTCGCACCATTTTTCTTCCTGATTTCGCGCTCTCTCCGGCTCGTAACCTTGAAAAACGAACAAAGGTGGCGTTCGAATTTGTATACTTTCTTCTCTAAATAGTATTCTAGAAGATTTCGTGAGTTATTTCTCTTGTATTTGCATTTTCTTCAGAACTTAATTATTCAGAAACATTCCGAGCCATTTTTGGTATACATTTACCAAAGATATAATTGGAAAACAATATACATTCCGACCATTTAAGCAATCAGAATCTAAAAGATTTCTTTTAGAACTTCCAATAATTTTGTTACTATTCTCATAGCCGATGTTAAAAAAATTTCCCCTTCTCAACAATTATGCATCTTCTCCTTAGCAATGGGTAATTGATATCTAAAATTAGTTGAGTTCATGGTTTGGGCTTGGGACTCAAATAAAAGGTAACATTTTTGTTCTGATTGCGCCTATGAATAACAATTAGGTTTGGTTGTTCAGATCGAAAAACCAAACCTAATTGAAGGCCAAACCCCCGACCATTTAATTATCAGCGTCTTTTTCATAGATGATTTTGAAAATCATTTTTCAGTCTTAGTTCTTGCTAATTGCTCTCTTTTGATTTAAGAATTTAAAATTGAATCCTTAAAGATATAATGTAATTATTTACAGGTTTTATTTTGATCGGACTTATGCAAGCGGATATTTAAATTTTACACACACACACATTCAAATTTATACCGAATATTCCAATGCTGCTGAATTCTTAAATTTTTGTTGCCGGAAACTGAACTCAAATTTTAAGATTTTTTAAAATATTTTACCTGCAATTCTATTTGTAAAACTAAAAAAGTAAGATGTAATAAAAAAGCAACATATTTATTCACCAAATTCAATTCATAAGTGAAACAAAATTAGAGAATTAATTCACGGGAATAACGTAATTAAGAACGCAGTTTTTTGGCTATATCACCTAATAATGAAAATATAAATGTAATTTATTTTCAATAAATATTTTCAGATTTTGCTAATTTTTTTTATATATTCGTTTTATATATTATGAAATATATAAGAAATATATATTCCGAAAATATATTGAAATTTTACCAATGTTCACTATTATTAATATAACCTTTAATAAATATGCTTGATAGATAACTTTTGAGGAAATTTTATTCACTTGGTTAGCGTTCCAGTATGTACAAAAAATAAAGAGCCGAAATATTTTAACATCCAGGATAACATAAAAATGATACCTACAATCTGAGTTAAATTATATATAAAGAGAGGTTTAATTATATTAAAGAGCATTAATTTGTGTGTGGTTGATATCAACACTAATATTTTACAATGTGCAAAATAATTTGGATTATATAAGAAAAAAATACTTGATTTGTTTACTACACATAATCAAATTATAAATATCAGTACCTTTATTTTGAAATTAATTATATACAAATTTATTCAGTATTGTAGAAGATCATGGACATAATTTTTAAATTAAAAAATTAAAAATTTACTACAAAAAATACAAAGAAAAATTATTATAAAAGGTAGTGAGTTTGATAACTGTTATATTAAATTTATGAGTTTATTGCCGAAGGTTGTAGACTTGAGGCGTTTTTGCGTAGAATCTTAAAGTTAATCTGGGTCGTTGTGTATTGAAATCACTGTTATAAGGAAGATTAAAAATTATTTGAAATTCAGTTCTATTCATATTTTATTATTTGTATATTCATATTCAGTTTTTATACATATTTTATGAAAAACAGCCAGGTAATATTTGATATTTGCATGGTAATGTATGATATTTTCACAGTAATTTTTGAATGAAGGAATTCAGATTTCATATCTAACTTTACCACCACGTATAAACCAAGGTTCATACCATTTTTTTGATAATTCTATTTTGCAAGGCTTCTAAATTTTTAGTTTTAGACTCATGTCTAACTCCTGAAGAAAAAGGCATAGTACAGAATCTGACACTTGAGAAAATGTAGAATCAAGTTACTGTCAAAGTTTAACAGATTCCTCCTTATGCATCAACAGAGCAATTAAAGAATTGGATAGGAATTTAAAAAATGAATTGGTAAATATATCAAAACACGTATTAATCACTATAAAAAATTCATTCATTTTTGAATAAAAATGTTATTTAGTAGTAAATACACTTTAACTAGCGTTAAATATTTATAATCACATTTTATACTTTTCAAACTAAAAGAAATTGCGGCTTAAAAATATAAAATTTAGTTAAAATTCGATAAAATTTGGTAAAGAATTATAACTATTTAACTCAAAAATCATAAAATATTATGTAATATGTTTATAATACTATTATAAGCAAATTACATAATTAGGTATTTTGAAATATCATTTATTAAATTCAAAACATAATGCAGAAATTAAACTGAATGATATATAATTCTAGCCGAGAAAGTTAACTTTTTTGGGCTTTTTCTTAACTACTTTAAATCGTAATGGATTCACTGATTACATGATATCATTTTTCATGTATGTTATATGACAGAGATTGAGGTTTTATGCTAAGTTTTATAAATGATACATGAAAGAAACTAAATATAACAAATTCCCACATTTAAGAAACATGCTATTTTGATAGAGCTACATAATTTAATTAAATATTTTTGTAACTCACAAGGAAAAACTTTTTATTAAGCATGCAGGACAATAGCACTCTATGAAGACTACTGCTCGAGTTCCAGATCTTGGTACTCTTTAAATATACTTCATTGATGAACTCGCAAAAAATACCATATTATTAAAATTAATTTTTGACAAATGTTTTTTTTAACTTTGTTTGCATTTTATGTATTGATTTTAGCTAGAAGCATTTAGCGTCATAATATTCAAAGTTTTCGGTAAGCACAAGATGTCTAATATATATATATAACTGGTTGTTGTTTTTAGAGACACCTAGCTGCGAATATGCTATTGTCTCAATTTTTCAAAACTGTGATATCTATTTTGAAAAGCTCAAATTGTATTTAAAAAAGAATCCATTGAAAAAAGGAAAATTCAATTTTTATTTTACATTTGAAGTTTTACAGTCAGTTGTAAATGCTCTCTGAAAGAAATAATTTGCAAAAAATCTGCAAACCTAAGTCTATATAGTTCCTTTATTATAAGAATATTTACTATAATAGAATAAGATATTATCATTATCATTGAGTTTATAACACATTAGACAAGCTTCTGATTTAGCTAAATTAAAGCGATGGAGAAGATCTTAATGTGCATATAAAACATAAAATCTATTTTATAATCAATAAGGTAATAAATAAATACATATTTTAATTTTTACTAAACAGTTCTGTAAGTATCTAATAATCTGAATGATTATCCGGATAGTATCTGCCAATTTAGTATATGATGAAATTATTTCATATAAATTATTTGATTTAATTTCTTAATGTTACAAATTGTGTTATATATGATTTATTACTTTAATTTTAAATCAATAATATATTATTTATTATGCATGAAATTAAAGTATTTAATCATATATAGCACATTTTTATTATAAACAAAGATAAGTTAGTTTGTTATCAATTTAAAATATATTTCATTCGGAATTCAATTTAAATCCTGAATGTCAAAGCAGTTTCTTAAGAATAATGATGTATGTGAATTCATTGAATAATATTCTAACTCCAGCAAAACTTATCGTACATATAATGAAGTGGAGTAAGTAAGTATAAAGCATATTCTCAGTAGTTGGTAATCTGAAAAGTGACCACACCTTTAGCAGTTAATATAGAAAGAAAATGAATTTTGTTTTCGGAAAACAGAAATAATAAGTCAGCACTTCCAAAATATCATTTTAATTGTATAAAGCTATATTTACTTTTATAATGAAACGTTGCTATTTTCATGTATGGAAATACCAAGCATCGAAGTGTCTTTTAAATGACTAGACGACTTATTTTTATATTTAATGAGGATATCATCTACTTTACAGACAAGTGATTAAAGGTTAAAATGTTAGATATTTTGTTAGAAACAGAAAGATTAGAAGCACAATTATTCATTACAAATAAGCAAAATTATCTACTGTCTATTAATTACAAAATTTGAATAGTTAGTCTAATAATTACTAGAACTTTATACTTAAATATTTAATACTATACAATCAAAGTCTAAACTTCTCTGAAAATTACTTTTTTTTCCAGGATTTTAATTAAAATGTTAAATTTGTAAATTTATATAATAATTTAATGCTGTGAAAAAATTTGAAAACCTTCCTTTTATGCATTTTTTTTTCTAATTAATTTAAATATTTTTCAATTTCATAACCTTTTCTTTTTCAGTTTTATATTTTAGTATGAGATTTAGGTAGATTTTCAACAACGTGGAAATAGTTTATACTTTTTGGCAATTATAAAGCAATGTATTCTCTTCTGTGTCCCAATCATCTGAGGTAATTTTTATTGTTCACTTCAAAAATTAGATTAATTTTTCCTCGATCTTCACATAAATTTTCATAATTTCAAAGGAAATGATATAAATGGTTCAAAAAATTTAAGGTAAACAATTTTGGGTAATTATAAGGGACAACAATCACAAATATTTAATTGAAATTAATTATTTTCATTTATATAACATTTTAAATATTTTTAATTTTGTAAATGAAAATAAATTGCATTTGGAGATACATTTTTCAAAAATAACGAATAATTAGAAAATATATAAAACACTGCTTAATTTTATTTTCATTATCATTGTATGTACTGTAGAAACTATATATATATATATATATATATATATATATATATATATTATTCCAATACATTCAATGATAATGAAAATAATAACAACCATCTGAACGATACCAGATTTTCGAGGCCAAATAAATTTATGAAAACTAATCTTTATTTCTCTTTTTCAAGTCTAATTTCAAGAAGCAAAAGTGCTTATTATTTTATGCATTCTTTTAATTATTCCAATTATTATTTCGTAATTAAAAAAAACTGGAGTCTGCCGTAGTCTGCCGTATGTCAATCTTGTAGGAGGAAGAAAAATGAGAAATAAAGTCTAATTCTAGCAAAGATTTCAATTAAAAACTACTATTTCGAAATTAAGTGAACGTAATAAAAAGTTTGGCATATATTAAGGTAAAAGAGTCACATTAGAAATAATTGCACAAAATATTTTTTGTCAATCTTAGTCAAAGATATGTGGCTTTTAGAATTAATAAAAAAAATTATGAAAAGGTATTCATAATTTTTTATGAATACATTTTTTGATGTAAATGGTTCATTGACAGAATAGGAGTATGGATTTATTTAAAATTGATGATACTGCAACAGACAGTGTGTAGCATAAACTCAGTAGCATAAAAACAGTTAAAAATTACCAATAATTTAGTAATTTTATAAAGATTCACTACTGTTCATTAATTGTGAAAATTAGGCAGATAATATTAACTAAATCCAACTCCTATGCACTAATTTGCAAAGTACTATTGAAAAATAATTTATCCACTTTGAAATTTGGCATGCACTTTATTTTTATCCAACTATGCAAATGATTATTCTTTGGAGGACAAAGAATTTTTAATCCGTTTATAGCTGAAATTTCGACTTCATAACAATCATTGCTGAAGTCAAAAAACAAAATTAGATTACTTATTTTTTCTCATTGTTGTTGCTGAATTGTCTGGTAATATTATCATGGAATTAGTGGTAAACGTATCGACTTCAAATGAGACTGTGTACTATGGATGATGAAGATGGTTTGTTGTTGTTGTCGTGTGCCAACCAGGCTGGCAATATGGGTTGCGCTGCTCCACTTTTCCAACTGAACCATATTTGGTGTGGAGTCCGACTTCCTCAGTACACACATGCCATAGGTACCCGTTTATAAGGTAGGCAACCATTCACATACAAAGAAAGGACAAAGACAAGAAAGAGAATGAGAAAGTACATCCATGCCCGAGCCAGGATTCGAACCCAGGTCCCACCCATCTGTAGTCAGGTACGCTAACCACTAGACAGGATGGGCAGCAGATGGTTTATTGTACCAGATGATACCAATTGCTCACCACCTCTTTTATATATGCAATTATTAACTACTAATGTTTCCCAAAGATCATGATAAAACTGTTTCATACAAAGAGATTAAAAGCAGAAAGGAAACTCTCATTATAATCGAAAGGGATATAAGCACACGTTGCTCTATTGTAGTGATTTTAGACAGGCTTACCGATAGACAAAAGTAAATACTCGATAACTTCCATCTATCATAAGGGAAAGGTACAAGAATGCAAAATTAAATGTTCTGTTATCGACAAATTTTATTTAGGTGGTCACATAGACCTATGGAATTCTCAGAATTAGAAAGTACAAAGATGACATAATGAATCTTATCATTCACTTAAAGCGATATCATAATCTGTTGGAGATATCTAAATCTTCATTATTCAACTAGTTAAAAATTGCCGCACATATCTCACCTAGTGCATCAATATCTTGTAGAGGAAACTATAGTCCAAATTATATTGCCAACATGTTGTCCAAGGGTTAGTCCAATTAAGTACGCATGAATAACTCCCAGGAATAGTGCTGATATCTAACTTCCTCTTCAAATTCTATTCGGGCATAAACTGGTTTGATGCAATTAATAGGCACTACTAGCTCTGCAACTCATTGACATGATGATAAATAGTAAGAAACACTGTTATTAGGTACGTATGGTTGTAATTAGTTACTTAAAATTAAGAAATATTTTGGCGTTTAATGTGTACGTTTGAACTTAGGTTATCTTATCTTCCTTATTGGTATTAGAAAATGTAAGTACTCTGCATAACATTTTATTGTGTTCTCAAGTGATATAAATATATTATCATGCAGTTTTCTACATTTTGATTACACACCTTCATTTAAGTTATCAATTTTCTCGTTATTTCTTACATTTTGTAAACTGAAATTTTGAATTATTTGCGTAGACGAAATAGTCAAAGCTCTAGCCAATGAGAAACATTGTATTAATAAATTAGGTGTTTATAAATGGCCAACTGTAACAAGTGAGGAAAAGGGCTGCTCTCATGTCTGTAAAATAGTGAAATCGATAATTGATCCAACCGAAGACAGCAGTGTTGAGGAAGTCCACACTTCTTGAATGTGTGTGTGTTCAATATTCCTCCACCACAAGCGTTTTAATCTATGAAATAGTTTGTATATTAAACAAAAGAAATTAAGATACATTCAAAATCTCAATTGTTTACCGGATTCACCGAATTTGGAGCTTCAAGGACTTTTAGTACTGATGTTCCCGAAAATATAGAATTTGACCCACTTTTATTTTGCACTTAAATGCATTTTGTCTAATGTAAAAAAGAATTATAAAATAAAACAACTGATCCATGCATACATAGCAGCCAAACAAAGGAAGGAAAAATGTACCATTGTTATCAGCCATGTATGATTTGGACTTATCGACATTTCTTCCCACAGTTGTCAATCTGAACTTAGGATTACCGATATGTTAAAAAATTACACATTAATACTAAAGAAATTATTTTCCGCAATATTTTTATGACTACTAAAATCTATTCAACTAAGCAATTCAATATGACATGCGGTTGTATATTTGGCTCACGTATATCATTGCTAGATGGTGTTATGCCTCACTGAACTATTCGCCGAAGCATCTTTTTAGAAAAAGCATACCAAGGTTGCAATAAAAAGAATACAAAAAGTTAGGAACCTTGAAATTTAAAAATCAGTGCTAATCGACACACAACAGAGCAGACAAAAATTTTACACTATATCATCATCATTTACATTAGATAGTGGAAAATTCTAAATTCTCTAAATTCAGAAATCAAAATTATCTGATTTATTATTGATAGAACTAGAATGAGGTTTCTTTAAAAATTACCCTTGAGCCAAGTACTAATCAGATAAAGATAGAATGTATAAAAAAATTATTAAAAATTTTATTTCTTTAATTTATGTTCACTCATTTTAACTAAAAATTAAGAAATAAATATGACATAAAATTTTATATTGCTATTGAGCTAAGAGTACAATATAAATCATAAATACTCTTCATTAAATGGTAATATTAAAATAACTAATACATCTTTAATAATGTAACTAATAATCACAATACATGAATTGACAACTTTAGACAACTTTGTTTTCAATAAATATTACATAAAGAATTTGTGACGAAAGTTAATAATTAAGTCATATAATTCATATTCATACAATGCAATAATTGTTCGTCAATATTTGAGCATTCTACCAACATTTATAAATAAAAGAAATGAAACACATTAATTTATTATAAGTATTTTAAAAATATTAATAAGTCTTCATTAGTAACGTTTAACAATTTTCTTAATATTCTTCACTCTAAAAGCAATATGTAGTTTGAAGGTGATTCATATTTAAACTAAATTATGACGTAGGAAACAAAAAAATCAGAGATTGATGTATATGAGCTATTTTTCTCATATACGTCAATCTCTATTTAAAATTCCTTAAAAATATATTATAGACATTAGTCATTATTAAGAAATTTCGGCATATGGAGTTTTTGGAAAAGACATTCTTGTTAAGAAAATATTTTTTGACAATGATTTACAATGTTTACTTTATTTCAATATAGCATTTGACAATACCAAAATATGGATTATGCTTCTTTAATGAAAAAATGAAATCGCGATTAAATTATATTTTTGCTTTCCCTACTTTTGCAATATATCCATATGACTACTTTAGTATAATCTATATATAACTTTATCGATATAATTACAATTTATTAATTTTTATTTTTTAACGTTTTAGTAATACTTTTCCTTATAAGTAATAATTTGTTAGCTTATTTCTGGGTAACTTATTTACTCGAAGTACGCAAAGAAAATTATATTTACATATAAAAGAATTTTTAAATGTTTTATGTTTATCATATTGAAAAATTTGAAAATCCTTTGGTTTCAACTTGTTTTAGATAGGTCGGAAAAACCGTACATGCTTGTTCATTCAATGTTCGATAAAGAGTATGCTTCTGTTCAGTAAAGCAAGGTAATACTTAATATCGTAATAAGCGCTTAAATTCTGTATAACTAAACAAGGCAGTGTCTCAAGATGCTTATACACTTAAGATAGCATTAAAATAAATATAAGCATGTACTTTCTTGTTATATTAGCCAAAAGATAGAGGTTTGAGTTCGAGAGTTTTCTAAAACCAATGGTAATGGGTAAAACAAATAATGGGTGCATTCCCAAACACTCACATCGACCATGCAGAGGAGACGATGTGTTTTAATCAGGTATACATAAAATAAGTTCTCAAAACGTGAAATGACTGCTTCTTTCAACAATTATTATAATTCAAGAACAAAAAATAACTTTACTAATGTTAAAATTTAATATTATAAAATGTAATGTACCTTAAACTAAATTTTCAATAAAAATTTGTAATAAAGAGTGTAAAATAACTGTACAATAAATTGGGTATATCATTTTTTAATACAAACGAAAAATGAAGAAGTTCTCAAATATTAAATGTTTTCGCATCACAAATGTTTTAATAAAATTTAAAATTAAATACATGAAATTTTGAGTTAAATTTTGATTTAGTATATCAATTTAGCAAAATTTAAAATATTACCCTAGTGGTTTAAAATTGGAATATATTGAGTTTTGAGACTATCACTTGCTTCTAGATAAATATCTTTGATTCTATTGTTTATAAAAATTTAATTTTTATTTTATCCAAAGAAGTATAATAGATTGGTTTATTTTAAGGTAATTATATAAATTAATTTTTTTTTATCTTATGTGTTAAAATTGTGAAAACATGAGATAAATGATGTACCTAGTTTATAGTTTCCGTTATTTTCCAGTTTCTAGCTCACGGATTACCATTATTTCCTGAATTTAATTATAAGACAACAAACTAACAATCAAATTGGTCACATGGAAACATAACAATTCCGGGATGCAACACCCATGGAGTGATTAGTTTCACCTTCAACATTTGTAAGCAATCGCAAGCAAAGGACTTTCTCTACAGGTGAAGCAAAATTAGATTTGCATTATAGTTTGTTGATGTAGGTCATGGACATAGTAAAGTCACATAACAGGCAGAGTGAGACGTGCCAGGCCATAAATACGTGATCGTTATGTGTTTTCGACAAGTTATGCCACGGACTTTTGTTGACGCACATGAAAACATAGTTTTTGTTTGACATATCCTACTAGCCGCACAAAGAGCTACAGTTCCGTTGACATTTCGCCTACTCAGGGCGTGGTTATGGTGTTAAGAGTTGGTGGATCCCAAAAATAGGAACCTTTTTAGGAATAAAAAAACGGGAAAGGGAGAAGGGGGTGTCTCATCGGGAAGCTCTCTGTAGGTCAATAGGCGCGGTGTGAAAATATCACGAATATAAAATGAATGGCTTGGTTTAATTATTAATGTCTGCTTTCGATTGTGATTTTTTAAACCCTGTCATGCTCGCCATTCGTAATTAGTCCTCTTACACACGCCCAAACTTCAGTGTCGAGTGTTAAAGAAACACTGAAGAAGTACGCTTCCACATATTCTTTTGATTTATGACACTTCAGCTCCCATCGTAAACTGTAAATTCTCTCAAATAGAGGCGTATTTTTGGGAAGAAGAATTTATTCTCTATTTCTTCTATTATATCTTCATAAACTTGCGCATCATAAACTTGCGTATAAATATTATCTATATATTTATGCGCAAGCTTATGAAGCGACATAAATTTCACGTTAGTAATTGAAGGATTTTTTTGGACAAGAGAAAAATAATAGTATTGATTTCAAACATTTACTTTAAGAGAGTTAATCACAGTCAATAACAAAGTAGCCCAGTGGTTTAAGTGTCATTCTGGTTTCCGGATTGTAGTTAGTACTATACCTGAATCAGTAGAAATCCAACGTTGTGCGAATGGGACTATTCACCCTCAAAATTCTCTTGAATCCAATATCCCATCGCTAGTAAGGCATTTCATAGCCAAGAGAGTGCTAACTCAGATGCTGACTCAGTCACTTCAAAATAATTTAAAATTATGAGATGGTTGATAGTGTTTATTGATTTCAATCGCCAGAAAGCAACCAGAAACGCATTACAGTAGCCAATAATCTACAAAAAATTGGTTACTTAAACCAAGATGTACATTTTTTTTTATAAATTGCTATACCACTAATTTGAAAACTGACATCAAAATTTATTTAACGTAAGAAAATGAAAGGTTATAAATATAATAGGATTAAAAGGTAAATTTATTGTATGGAGTAGAAAAAAAAACAAAAATTTAATCTGGAAATGTTTAGTTTCAAGATAAACGCATTTTTTCTATAAGTTATCTATGGTTATAAGTATTTTTTTTAATAATTATATTATAAAATAAGAATAAAATTTATTTTATTTTTAATTTTATAAATAAATACTTAAAAAATTTGAAATATTACCAACAAATATTTTAAGTAATATTTCACTCAGAAAAAATTGAGAAATACATAATTTTACAAAGACTTTTGACAGATCACGAGATGGAAAATTGTTGATTTTGGAAAAGAACTTTCTGAAAAATTTTTTAAAAGTAAATTAAAGGGTGTGTAGTTTTGAAATTTTTGCTTCAATAAGAAAAATATAGAAAAAAGTGAATATTTTAAGACACTTTTACATGCTTTCCTCACGATAAAAATGATTGATTGCAAAGAAAGTGAGAGGAGAAAAAGCAGCTTTTTTCGAAGTAATATGAAGGATCTGAAAGTTTCTGTGTTTGAAATTTATATTTCTGTTGTCTGCATTCCTTTTAGACACTATGAGGTATTTTATTGCTTAAAATTGATTTTCCCAGTTTCAATAGCCCAAAATTTAGTGGTGAAGCAGTGCTCTTTCAAATGTAAAGTTTCAGGTTCGATTACAGCCACTGTTAAGCAAAATAAGGGGAATATTCATTCCTATTTTTTACACTGTATATCAGTTTAGGTGGGTGATTGAGAGTTTTCCAGATTTTCTTCCTTTCAACACGTAAATTCGTTCAACTTTTGATGATAAGTCCTCCCAGCTTTTCAAATGCCTTATAAGAGCGTTCAAGTGTAAGTTTGTCTTCTTGTCAAAAAAGAACGAATTGTGTGTACCATACGTCCACTAGTGGTACAACCTCGTTTTTCAAAATAGAAGGTACCGTTTCGATTTCTAGCCACTATTAAGCAACAGGAAATGGATGTTGTATTTATGATCTCTGCTGGCACAGCTCAAAAAATGGATGCCTGAGGGATTTCTGGGTTTCCTCCTTTGCGGCACAAGAATATGGCCCAATATCTAAAGAAAGTTGTCCGCAGTAAATGTTCAAACACTTTACAACTTCTATTAAACTACCGATTCCGCGGTTTAAAAAACCGTTTAATATGTAGAGATAAATGCTCATTTCAAGAAACTGAGTAAAATGTGTGTATCACAAGAAGCTAGGGGCATAGTTGTAGGACTTCACCCTCCCAATGCACATGTCCAATGTTCAATCCTGGGCCTGGGGCAGTCATCTCAGCATTTTACCCATTCATGGATAGATAAAATTGAGTGCCAAGCATGCTTGGGA
>JAPDSC010112970.1:0-16369 GCA_026290005.1 Latrodectus geometricus
AGACTTTTAAATGTAGAAGACGATATGAGAGCAGCTTTCTCATTTTTACGACCAAATATAAATGAAATAGTAAAAAAATATAAAGCTCAAATTTCTCATTAAAAATACTCCTATTATTACATTGCAATTAATCCCTTAATAAACTTACTGTTGTTTTCGTAGTGCATATTATATTATTTTACATTCATAAATTATTTTAAACAGTGTATTATAAGTAAACAGACAGCTTCTAAATTTATGGATGTGTGCCGTCAAATTTTGAAATGGTTAAAAGTTTATCGCGACAAAAAAAGGCTGAGAATCACTGATATATATGTGTATTTTTAATGAGAAATTTGAGCTTATATATATATATATATATATATATATAGTTAAAATAAAATTTAAATAGCTAAATTAATTATGAGCTTTTAGAAATTTTTATATTTATAAGTAATAAAAATATAATTTGAATTGATTGAATAAGAAAAGATTCTTTAGAAATTAGAAAAACATTCCTAATAAGAACAAGATGAAACATTAAGAAAAAAAATAGAGAGATAATCGAATAAGTACAAATGGAAATTAATAAATACGGATAATTGAAAACGTAGAAAGAAAACAAAAGTATTGAGAAGTGAAAGAAATCAAACTTTTGCCTTGTCATCAGGGGAACAAGGGAAAGCATTTCCCCTTGTTTTTATTTAGAATCAAATATATTTGTGTTAAGATTCTAAAGAATAAACAAATTGCAAGAATGAACTGCTCATACGACGCATAAATTGTTCTATTGCGCAAAATAGTTATGTATTTAACTATTAATGCGATACATCAGTTATTGTTAATAACAAAAAAGCTGTTTAAAGTGAATGATTTCAAAGAACTTGTCACATTAATTATTGTTATTTAGTCATTGTCGTTATGCTTAAAGAAATATCTCATCAAAAATCATAATGGAGCATCTTCACCAGGAAATAATAGTCAAATTTCAAAAATATATTTCAGCTTTATTTTTCAAAATGTGAATTTCTATGGGGAAGTAAAAATTATAGTATTAGATAAAATAATTAAAAACGTTTTATGTGATCAATATAAGTTGTCATAATTCTTAATTATTAAAATGAAGGGTTTGTGTCTTTATTTATATAATTATACCAAATTATCATAACGAAACATTATCATGCTCACATAAAAACTGCTTTGTAGTTGCAACTTCAATAATTAATGCTTAGTTAATAACACTGACTAAAATTCAATGGTGATTGTTAATAATTACTGGTTAATGTGCATTATTATAATATTATGCATTATTTACAAGAATTGAAGTATAATCAGAAGTTATTATAAATAATAACCAGTTTTATTAATTTAATCTATAAATGAAATTCCTCAGAATAGTTTTACTAATTAAATTTGAAGATTCGGTTTTTTATATAGATTTTTTTAAAGTTCAATATAGAATATCGATTTTTGTAAATTATTGCAAGATAAATGGTTTGGAAAATATTCGAGAAACTACTTTAAGGGGATTTTTTTTTATTTCTTTTATTTTTGCGAATGGCTTTTGCTTGTTAACTTTATTTTTCATCGTATTCTTAAAATTAGAAATTGTTCTATTCAAACAAAATTCCTTGTTGGGAGAATGTCACGTTTTTTTTTTATCGTTTGGTGCATATCTCGGTTTTTAATGTTCATCACATATTGATATAATCAAGATTGATGAATGATTATACGAATCCTAATCAAGAAATATGAAAATAATCTGTTGGCTGTATTGAAATTCGTTAAGTTCCTGAGCTGTTATTTATTTCCTCTTAACTCGTAAAATTGATACAAAGTTCTTTTCTATTTATGATTAGAATGATTTTTGCAACTGTAAAGAAACAATTCTATATAATTTATGGATTTTTCTTTTGATACAATTTGTTTGCTTTCACGGTTTTCAATCACAAACACAATAAAGAGTTTTGACACTTACTCTAGCTCCACCCTTAAAGCATGATTGATTTTGAGTTTCGTTTGTGTTAAATTATAAAAGACATGGAAACATTTATAGATATAATTCCATCACGTGACGCTGCGTTTTGTGATTCGAATTGTTTTATTGTTGACATTCAATGTCTTTTCATGTCAGTCCATAAAAGTATTATTAAACTAACAGTTTGCAACATTTTATCACTTATACTCATCTGAAATCCCTTTTTTTTTTTATCAATATCAGATATTTTCTTTCGCCATTTTAATGAAATTTGTCATTTTAATTTATAATTTGTATTAACTTAATTGAATTATTTTATCAGTTTCTGAATTACTGGATCTTAGTAATATTAATTTATATTCAATAATATTTTTGAATAAGTTTCTTTTCTATTATTTCAGAAAATTTTTATTTATTTAATATTGTTTATATAAATGCAAAGTTGTACTTCGATTTATTTCTTTGAATACACTGGCTGAAGTCGCCGTAGATTAGGGTGCGATGTTTTATTTTCGTACTTGAAAGGTAGAAGGTTCGATACTTGACATATACAAAGACTTTTATGCTGACACGGTCTAAGGATGTGAAATTTTTGTACGTTCCGCCGTATACGTGGTGTGAAAGTTTGAATAGAATGTTCAAGCTCGGGTATTGACTGAGCTTGCTACTTGATTGTTTTAAGCATTATGAGCTGCCTCTTCAACTCAAATATAAAAAAATTGAAAGAAGAAGAAAAAAAAAAAAAAAAAGAAAGAAAGAAAGAAAACAAATAAATTTTATGTAAACATTTGGGATATTAAATATTTCTAAATATTAAATACTTTAACCTTCTTTGCTCTAAGATTTAAAAAATATGTAAAATGTTATTTATAATGAATAGGTATAAGAAACATTAGGGATTCCTGAAGTGCTTCTGGTGCAAAATGTGTACGCAAGAAATCGAACGCAGCATGGAAAGATTGAAAATTGAAATAGGTAACCGTAAACATCGCAATAACGCATCTTAATCACGTAATACCTTAAACAATAATGGAAAATTGATAATGTGCAGGTTATCTATAAGATTAAATCATCTTTTATTAATCTTAACAGTATTACAAATTTTTAAACGTTACTTTGTCTTAAAATATCTCAGACAAATTTGAAATACAAATGAAATTGGTCAAAATTTGCGTAATTTGGGCTAGTTCTACGTTAAAATGTGATTTCTAATGATTTGGCTGTCCTTTAAAGATATTCTTTTTAGTCTTCAGTGGGAGTTTTGGTCACTTGGCGAGAAATAGATATATTTGAAGAAAATTCATCGCCGAAGCTCTAGTACTAATATTAAGTAAAATAGCTTAGAACCTTCCAGAAACCTATAGAAACTCTTAGATTTTCCCGCCAAGTTAGGTGTAAATAACGCCACCTGACACAGAAGAAGTTTGTGAAGACGATTAGTCTTGACGCTGATCTAGCTCATAAAAGCTGTTGTCTGTCTGAAGTATTTGGGACTTATGCGTTTGGAAACAATTTCCCGCTGTATTAGTTGAATTGGAACTGTGCAATTGTGATTTCTTGAGCTGGAATTTCCTGTATAGCTAAAATCGAATCGAATGAAATGTCGAAAACGTTAGTAACGCATTTATCAAAATTGAAGTCGGACGTCTTTCATTCGCGTTCAAACTCATTTCTGATCGGTTGTATATTTAGAAAATCGAAAACACGTTCGTTGCAGTTAGCGAAAAGAATGCTTTTATAGAAAGCAAAGAAACATAAAATGGTATAAAAGAAAAGATAATTTTTCATTAAAATAAAAATAAGCAGTGATCCGAAGTCGTGCATACATTTTTCTCTATCCACAGAATTTAAAAGGGGAGAAGCAATCACTGCGGCATAAGTAACTTTACAGTGAGTTCAAATCATCATTCATTATAATTTAAATTAATTACTAATCTTTTAATCAAAGTTTCAAAATGAAACATAGTTTACACATTTTTTTTAAAAATTAATTAGAGGCCGATATCCTGATAAAAATTTCACTCAATTTCATGAATCCATTCTCAGATCGACTTTAATTAAAATTTAAGGGAACAAACAAAACAAAAATTTCATATACTTGCATTACTTGTTGCTGTACAATTTCTTTTTAAGGAAACTGAATGTCTAAAACCACTCTATATAGAAATTATTGGACAAGAATATGTCTTTCGATTTAAACCCAGAGTTTATTTCCCGAATTAATTTTAACAAAAAAAGGAAGATTTGGAAAATTGCATTGAAAAAGATTTCCTACAACAAAAAGTATACTTTTGAATCGTGTAAATTGTGAATGAAATTCACAACAACGTTTCTTGCTCACCTCGAAGAATGCCAAGACGCCCGGTTCCCCGGTGTAATTTCCGGCCTTCCCTCCGTCCACAGCCGGAGCCCCTATGTCTGTGAGCGACGTATTCTTCAGGGTGAAGGATCGTCCGTAGGTGGGTATTCCAATCAGCAACTTTTCCTTGGAAGCCCCCTTCTCCACCCACTCCTTGGCACTGTAATCCTTGAAAAGATGATTGATATCATTCATATGATCAATGCCGTATAAATATTTTAAAAAAACATACAAATTAACATCAATATTGATGTTTATATCAAAGAAAAATGAGAAAAAAAGAGAGCTTTCATCTTTTCTTTTTATGTGGTTCTTTCATTTTTATGCTAATATTTTCATCATTAGCACATTCCTTTTTATTTATGTTCAAAATTAGATCATCAGAAATTAATCAAGAAGTGTGCATGTGAAATCATTTGAAACAAAATTATAATAACTGAATTAACTACAGGACATAATATTTCAGGTATAATTACTATTTCAAGGATGTCACGTACACAACTTCAGACAATTTTTGAAGTATTTAATCATATATATATAAATATATATATATATGTTGTTTCTGGCAACACTTGGCAACGTCAAGTCCGCCCATCTGAATGAAGTCAGAGAGAGAGGGTCTTCCGTTTTTGAAAAGAGCACCCTCATACGAAGGTGGAAGTACGACTTTCGGCTCATAGATGGCAGCACCATCTGAATCTTCCAATTGAAACCAGTGGAGACCCATAGTCTGGCTCCAAACACCCCTTGAGGTATTAATTTGTAATGAGAACATGGAGGACATTGGACCCCGACATATTTTACGTGCCCCAGTCGCCATTAGTGAACTAGACGGATCTTCGGCTAAGCCGGGATTCGAACTCACCACCTTTTGGTAACGAGAACGATGTCTTAACCAACCAGGCCACTGTGGCCTTTCTCTCTTATATATATATATATATATATATATATATATATATATATAGATTCATACAAACAAATAAATATTTCTATTAAGATCATCATTTTGATCTTAATAGAAATATTTATTTGTTTAATGATAAAAAATTGTCAATTTACATTTTGTATTAATTTTAACAAAAGAGATTTGTGTAATGTAAGTATTATAAACACGCATGAATAAGCAATCAAGCATACTATTATGCACCAGATCGGTATTTTAAAGATAATATCGCTATGATATATTAGATATGAGGTTTACTATATAACAGATATTCAGTTAGTATAACAGAATAACTGATTTTTTTAATGAGTAAATATAAGTGCATTTTTTGATCAATGGAAATATTTCTTTCTACTTATAATTTGGTTTTAAATTATGCTTTTAGTTTCTTGATTTTTTTTTATTGATTCAACTACTGCATTTCATATATAATGGGACAGGATTTTGAGAGTTCTATAATGATGACACTATTCGCAATCAAGCGGAGTGTAAGATTTACACTGTTTCAGGGAAAAAAAAAAAAAAAAAAAAAACGTACGTACTTATATATATATATTAATCTGCGATAATGTTAATCTGTGAACTACAAAGACCTTCAGTTGGTGTGAATGAGGAGAGAAGGGCGCGAGCTCAGGTTGTGACCTCGTCAACAGAACGAGGTTCAAAATTATAAGGCGCTTGTTGATGGGCGGGTACTCCAACAAAAGTTCCCGGGTTTAAACCAACCACTGATGAACATTGGAATTGGGATGTGCTGTTTTTTGCTTTTTCCATGCCTTTCTCTATCGTGATGGTATTTAAGAGTTAACCTGTTTCTCTCTTGTGACATTCGAACACAGCTGCTTCTCTCAGAGACAGTGCATACTGAATCGCTTTAAAACAGCCTTGGACTTTTATACCATCCGCTGAAGTCTAGTTGACAGCCATATAATGAGCACCAATTTTTAAATTTGACGAGGAAATGGTATATTTAACAACATTCCACAACATCTCAAGCATAAGCTGCAGACTTCTGAAGTTGATTTTTCCTATTACAAAACAACACTAATTGTGGTTGTTGTTGTTATTTATCTCTGATGATCTGACAATGCAGACCAAATCCAAAAATCCGTTGACGAGTAAAAAGTTAGAAACAAGGCGGGAATATGAGTAAATTTCCTTCTAAAAGAAGTCCAAACAATTTAAAATGCAGTTAGCCGAAGTATAATGTTGTTGGTCACCCTGGGAATAAGTAAGAAATTTTACCACTAGCAAGGCGCGAGAGGCAAGTATTGGTTTTTCTGTCGCATGGAAGAATCAACGACTATCCCGGCTTACTAGCTCTATACCAACCCTGTGAGTGGGGGCATTTCCTTATAGTGGCAAATAGTTACTTAATGGTTCTGATTCTACGGAAAAAAAAATGAGTTTTAAGTTACTTACAACAGTCAACTTCTTCTGATAGCTCGTGGCGCTGTATAGGGCGTACAGTGGGCTGTTGTGGCCGACCTGCCTTTCCCAGTTACCGTGGAAGTCATACGTCATCACGTTCATCATGTCCAAGTAGCTGGAAAATTAGTCTTTTAGTAAACATAAGGAAAACTGCATGTAAACTTAAAATTATTATTCATTTAAATCAATATAATACATTCAATCATGAAACTGATATTCAAGCCCATAAAATCTACGGAAAAATATAGCTATACTAATAAAAAACTTGAAAAAATTTGTATAATTCCAGCATAAAATGAAATGGAGAGAAGGGTATCAAGTCAAGTGTTTAACGGTTTCGATTTGCAGAAATGGGCATCCAGAAATTATAATCAAATGCTTTCTTACCTATTCGCAAGATTTAAGAAAAATATTCCTTAAACATTTATTGATTGATAATAACTCCATTAATTTTTATTTTTAATTAATGTGTTTTGTAGATTTTAAATATGTGTCTTGAACATAATTTTTAGTGCTGAGATTTTGAAAACTTTCAAATAATATTACTAAATATATAATATTTTATATTTATTGCTACCATTTCCGTTGAGAATCGAAATTAAAAATATTGTTGAAGTTGATTTTATTAATAAGCCGATTCCATATGTAAAGACGAAAGCAATGGTTTGAGAAGCTATCTTTCATTGACTGGAGCCATTAGCACCTTGACAATAGAACAGAAGAAAAAGCATAACGTAAAAGACAAGACAAAATATCCTGTTTATGGTTAGTTTAAATCAGCAAAGAACAATTTAAGTGCTTTTTTTTACTTGTTTATTTCTTGAACGTCATAACCAGCTGCTACCGCTTCAAAACTTGCTGGAACTGCAGCAGTTAATAGCAATCTTTGCTTTTCCGATGCCTTCGCTTCGCCGACGAAAGCTTCATACAAATCCTGAAATTGTAAATTTAGATGGTTACACAATGTATTTTTAATAAATAAAATTTGTTTTGAAAACAAATTTCTGTTATGTAAAAAAATAAATTCTGTAATTTAAAATTATAAAAAAATAATAAAGCTTTTGTTTAAGAATGTTATGTTAAAGTGGCGCTTTACTTCAGTCGCTTTAGCTCTCGAGGAAAAGGATGTGTATTACGAGCCCTTGTTGGCAACCTTTGTTATGTATTTTTCACAATAAATTGTTATTGTTTTAATTACACACATCACAGTTATTATTCATGCTTCACACACACACACTATCCCCTCTACTACAGCTTTAATATCTAAAGTAATCATTTTTACAAGTGATAATAACTTAGAACAGGAACGTCTACCGCGGTCGACTGGTAGACCACGAAGACATTTTAGGTAGTCCATGCAACCGTCCCTATAATGACCTCGGATATTAACAATTTAATTTATGATTTATGACATAGAATCAATGAATTATTTAAAATAAAAATTTACTACAGTCTACGCTTTAAAGATTTATGATTAATAGTTTACGATTTAAAACCTAAAACAAACATGATTAAAACATTAAAAAAAACTATAAAAAGGTATGCATCTCAATTAAGAAAACATGAATTTAGGAACTTCAAAAACATGGAGGAAGAATGCATCCACAATCCAAACCGAGACTTCAAAGATTTCGCTTAATATTTGTTTTGTGTGAAGAATTTGAAAGAAGATTCGCTGACTTAATTAGGTTGAAAGAAATACTCAATTTTATGATATTTTCATTTAATGAAAATGTCAACATTGATGGAGTATATAAAAAAATAGGACATTTAAGAGATATCACATCAGTAACGGTCGAGGAAGAAATTATTAAATTAAGATGCGATATATTTCTGAAGTCCGGAGCATATTTAGCGATACTGATTTTTGTAAATTAATGTCTGAGGAAACGTTTCCAAATATTTACAAATTGATTTTGTATTTGAAATCATACTTTGGATCGCGGTATCTTTGCGAATCTGCTTTTTCAACAAGAACCAAAACCAAACATTGGTCGCATTTAACAGAGGAACATTTAATTTTGTGTTTATGCATTGCAATAAGCTCGTACCAGCCACAATATGATAAACTCGTCGTAGATATACAGTGCCAAATTTAAACTAAACGAAGTGAAAAGGATGGCCAGTTTTTGATATATGAATGCTTTGATTATTTTCGTCAGTAAATTTTTATTTTGTAAATATTAATATTAAGTTTTTTTAAAAAAAATTACATAATTTATTATTTTTTCTTATTACCGAAAGTAAATATGTACGTTAATTTAGCTCTGCCATTGGTAGACCTCCTTCGATTTTTTAAATGTGGAGTATACCCCGGATTCCAAAAGTTTGGCCACCCCTGACTCAGAACATAAATTCCTGTTTAATAATTTACTTCAGAAAAATTTTGTACTGAATAAATGTTTAAGTTCAATATTTTTATGAAAGAATTTATGATATATACAAAAAAAAAGAAAAAAAAATCAAGTTCATGACAATTATGTATAAAAATGCGATTGTTTTTAATAAAGCTGAAATGCTTTTTGTTTAGCAATAAAAGAGTTGACTTTTAATGAAGAAACATAAGAGAATAATATAAGCATGAATGACGACTATAGTACCACACAAATCAAGACCAAACTAATATGAGAACTTCTGTTTGAAGAAATAAAAAAAAAAATCTTTCTATCAAATTGCTGGATAAAATTAAATTGGACACTTTTATAAAATTAAAATACGAAGACATACAAAAATATATTGCAAAAAATCCACAATTAATATGTGTCTCATGACAAGTGCCAAATTCGTAATTATTGGCGAAAAAAATATTTGGCGACGGAAAAAAATCACCAAATTTTACCACATTTGGTTATTTTAGTCCTTGACGAGTTGAGACTGTAACATTCGTCGACGAGATGAAGTAACAGTGCTAAAGAATAAAAAGGGTATCAAATATCAAAAATAAACCTAAAATCTAAAACAGTAAATATCAACCTAAAGTACCTTTAGTACTGCACCACAAATCGAAACCAAAGGAAAACGGGAATGTTTGTTTAATTGGTAATAAAAATGGAGTAATACTAAAAAGTGAGAAAAGTATCAGTAAACAAAAGGAGTCCAACTAAAATTATTGCTGGGAGAATTCTTGGTACTTACGTATTAGAGCCACCGCAGTTTTTTAAGCTGATTGAATTTCAAAAATAATTATAATTAGAAAATTAATATTAAATAATTAAATTTCTTATAATTAGAAAATTTCTTTTTCTAATTATAAGAAAACTCTTCATGATAACTAAAATAAATTTTCTGTCAATAGATAGCACTAATTATATTTAAGTTTTGGCGTGAAATCGGCTGCGGTGGCGCTAATACGTAAGTACCGAATTCTTTATTAGAAAGTTTTTCACCAGAAATGGATGCGAAGATTTTAAGCAAGTAGATATAATAATATCTTTGATATAATACTTTTTGTGTCGTACGCACAACAAATAAGATCAAGTAATATTGGAATTTCTGTTTAAATGGTAAAATAGATGGAGTACAAAATTGTATATAAAAAAAGAAAACATCAAAAAAAAAAAAAAAAAAAAAAATGAAAAGAAATTTCTGCTGGAAGACTTCTTATTTAATCTGCATATTACTGGATATCGATATGATAATAGAAAGTAAGTACAAGTTTGGGGAAAAAGAAATCCATTATTTTTACGTTAACTTTATGTATGGATTCACTTTTAAGAAAAATGTTTAGGTCCTAAGCGAAGCTACGACAGATAACACGATATCAATTTCGATAATTCTTAATATTTTATCGATATTTTCGTGAATACTGCACCCATGCGAGGTGCATCTTTAACATCAAAAATGCATAAACGGAATTCACAAAAACCAAATTCGCAAATAATTGGCTCTTACAGTATCCGGACGATATGAACCTTTCACAGTTTTAGCCTACTGGCTTGCATTTTCGCCATTATACTATAAAATATATTGAGTTTTATGTTTGTTGTCTTCCAGTTTTAGCACCTTGTGACACATATGTGAATGAATAAAACAAAAAAAACTGAGAATTTATTTGTGTCAAATATCGCCTTTTCAATTATTATAAATCAGAAATTGTTTGATCGATATTTTACGAGATATTGATCACCATAGACATCAACACCAAAAATAATGGAGTATCTTTTTCTAAAAAGAAAAAAAGCACCTTGCAGTATTTGCGCGTCGCACACATTTTTTGATACGTAGTGTTAGACTATCTAAAGCTTATCTACCAATTTTCGAGAAGTCAAAAGCTAGAACTAAATAGTACAAAATTATGATAAAATCTTATCGAGCTTCATAAGCTATCAATTATGGTTTCTCATTTAAAAAAAAAAAATTTCAAGGTGAGGTATTACCGTAATATTTACTCAAAATTGATTCGAATACATATAATGACTTATTGTTATGATATTAAAAGCGGTGTTTATAGACTGCTTTAAACGTTTTAGGTAAACAGTATATATCATCTCATCAATCTCCTTTCACTGATATTTTAAAAGAATGTTTTATTCGTGTACTAATGTTTTCAATTTATAGCAAATGAAAAGAAGAAAGATAAGCTTTATTATGAAAACTGCATATTGAAGGTCAACTTTTGTTTTGTAATGAGTTTGCTACCATTCAATGACACAAAACTCACGAATTTGGCATAAAAACTTGAAGAAACTTAATTTAGTAACCATGATGCCATTCAAAAGTTTTTTTTTTTGTAAAATATTCATACAAATATTTTTATTTATATACACCTAATTTCTCTGTAGAAATGGATATGATGGTGACAGCTATCAGTTAAAGTTTTTAACAAAAGTAGATCAACATAGATTTTGTTGTGAAGAGTTTAGGCATTTCAACAATATATCTTCAAGTTCATATCTTTTCAAAAAGTCCACTTTAGAAATTAAAGACAAAATCTAAATTATAATCAACAGGGCAATTAAACTAAGAAAAGGAGATAGAACTATAAAGCTTGCATTAGAAAATATTCTATAATATTATGCAAGGCGAAAAATTTTCTGTTTTAACTGATTGCAGTTAGATTGTAAATACAATCTAGACATTGTATGCTAGATTCTAAATCATGGGATATTCCGAACTTATTTGGATGAATGGAAAATTTTTAATTGTATAAATTTTTTAGGCATTACATTATCAGATTTTCCTCGAAATGAAGCCTTTTTGATTACATAAGGAAATCTTGTGTGATCTGATACAGTAAACAAATATTATACTATTTCTGAGTCTCGCTTTAATAGAGCATTTCTGATTATGCAAAGATTTAAATGTATTACCAAAATTTCACTATAATGAAAAATTTCTAATTATAAGAAAATTTTAATTTGATAGACGATACTGTATCAGAATTTTGTTGTAATGGAGCACTTCTCATTATGAAAAAGTTTAATTTAATATGATATAGTAAATAAATGAGCTATTTAAGATTATTTTCAATAAAAATTTCCAAGTATGTAAAATTTAAATAAGCTATTATATATTGGGTTTTTTTTTATAACAGAGTATTTTTTGTACTGTGAATATGTTATATAATCAGAGTTTTTTTTATTTTTGATTACAAACATGATATTTATTGGGTTTTCATCAAAACTTCGAAAAATTTCCGTTATATTGAGATATTTATGTCACTGAATTCAATCAAAGGAAACACTACCTAGTAAAAACACTACCGGAAGCACTACCTAGTAAAAATAATAATGTATATAAAAATGTGCTAAGTGTCTAAAAATATAAAAGCACAACTATGCTGTATAATCCGTCATGCGAATTTCTGAATTTCTATGGGGACAACGAAATGTTGACAAGTGCTTAATAAAAGCTTATTCATCTAAATGATAAATCTAAATCTTCTAAATAAAAAGCGTAAATATATATATTTGAAATATTAGGATTTTAAACAAGAAAATATAAGAACATTATTTTCGTAAATGTAAATACAAATAAGGAAAAAAATGAGAACATTATAAATATAAATTATAAGAAACAATTTAAATTTTATCTCATAATTTTTAAATAAAAAATATAAAAACAGTATTTTTTTCAACTGTAAATGCAAGTACTAAAATGCACATTAAGTTAACTAGCAATAAAAAAATATGTTTTATTTTAATAAAATAAATAATAAAAAATGTCATATATAAACTAAAGAAAACAGCTGTCGACATAATTTTAAACAGTAAAAAATTAAAATAGAATAAAAAAATAATTATTTAAAAATATAATGAAAAACATTATTAACATTGTAAAAATATAATGAAAATGAAAATGTAAAAATATTATTAAAAATATAATGAAAAAGCAAAATACACCTGGAATTTAAGTATCTAAAACGTCAATAAATTTTCAGAATACATTAACAAGAATTCAGACGAACTATCCTCGCAAAAATTCTTAATAAAATTTGAAAATCGAATAAAATGTTCTAAATTTCCTTGCGATGTCGTAAATACTAGACATGGTTGCCATCATTCTCGATGCTTATGACGCAAAAAAAATAAAAAAAAATAAAAGTGTCCAGATAAACAAGGAAATCCGCCAAAAAATATCCACCAAATTCAGAAATTTGCATGATAAATGATACGGCAGCTACGCCAAAATAAATAAAAGGCTTTTATATAAAATTCTTAGCCATGTAAAAATATTTAACAATACCTACTGAAAAAAAAAATATGTTAACTCACACACATTACTTTTACATTACTATCTATGTCTTATTTGCTATCTACTTAAAAGTAATTTCCTTAACAAGTTAAGGAAATTACTTTTACGTAAATAGCAAGCAAGATTTCAAAATTAAATTTTTTTAAAGCAAGAGCATTCGTTTTACTTGTATTGATATAAACAAACTCCCAAGAGTTGTGCTAGGTAATTTGATTTTAGACTCTTACTTTTAGGAGGTTGGTAAACTTCTCTTTATCTTCGGCGCCCCTGGGAAATTCCCAAGCGATGTCCAGGCCGTCGAATCCTTTCTGCCGAAGGTATTCAATCGCATTGAATACAAACAATGATTGCCTAGAGGAAAGACATTAAACCATTATACTTTTATATATTTGCTTCACATAATGCATCCTATTTAACATTCTGTTGCATGCATAAAATATTAAGTACACTTTAAGATGCAAATTGTACACATGTTAAAACTGTATACAGATTTCTAAAACCTTAAAAGGATGCTTATCTAATGTATTTGCTTATATTTATGAAATTAAAATCTTAATTAAGATATAATGATAAATAAGTATGCACGTGAAAGTATCGAAATACGATAACAAAGTTATTTAAATTGCATAAAACTGTATTACCCAGATTTCCTATTGATTTATATGTCTTTATATATAAATTAAAAGGATAATAATCGAACTTAAAAACAAAACTATTTCGATTTTGTTGCGTTATTATCTAATTTCCTGTTTATGCTTCACAATTTTACAAAGACTTAAGAGAATGCTTTTATAATAACAAAATTATATATATATATATATATATATATATATATATTATGAAAATAGTGGAATACAACAAAATTATTTTGATTTCATAATTGAATTACCGCGATTTCCTGTTAATTTATATATTAGGTTGGGGAAAAAGAAACCCATTATTTTACGTGAACTTTATGTAACTTCTTTTGAATTCACTTTGTAAAAAGGTTTTAAACAGCTTTCATGTAAATTTTTAGGTCTTGCGCGTTACGACTGCTGACATGCGGTTAACTTCGATCATTTTTGATATTTTATAGACATTTTTGACGATGCTGTATCCACATGCGAGGTGCATCTCTAACATCAAAAATACCCGAACGGAATCGACGAAACAAAAATTGTACGTAACTGGTTGTTACAGTCTTATATAGGACGATAAACACCTTTCACAATTCTAGCCACCTGGCAATCTTTTTCGCCGTTACAAGAGAAAAACAAAAATGTATCGAATTTTCTGTTTGTTGTCTTCCATTTTTAAAACCTTGTACTCGTAACGAAATGAATCAAACAAAAAACCGCAAGAGGATATTTTAGTGTCAAATGTCACCTTTCCAACGAGCATAAATCTGAAATTGTTTGATAGATATCTCACGAGATATCGATCGCTACAGACGTCTACCGAAAAAATAATGGATTACTTTTTTCCCAACCTAATATATATATATATATTTAATAAATATAAATTAACAGGATATCACGGTAATTCAGTAATGAAATCAAAATAACGTTATTGCTGTATTCCACTATTTTAAGAAAAGGAAATAGTTGAAGCCATTAATAAAATTATTATTTTTTATTTTGGAACATTATTATCTAATTCCATGTCTGTTCTTCAGAAGTTTACAAAGACTTAAAAAATGTTTATATAATAACAAAATATGATACTGGACACATTTTAATTACGATTATATATATATATATATATATATGTAGTGAAATACAACAATAACATTATTTTGATTCCATAACTGTATTATTGTGATTTTCTGTTAATTTTTATATGTTTATATATAAATTAAAAAAGGGAAATCGTTGAAGTCCATAACAAAATTACTTTGATTTTGGAAAATTATTAAGTAATTTCCTATCTGTATTTTCCAAGTTTATAAAAATTGAAAAAATGTTTATTTAGTAACAAAATTTGATTGCGAACACAATATTTTAATTAAGATAATATTGAGATATCAGTTTTATGAAAATAATGGCAACAACAATTACGTTATTTAGATTTCATAACTTCATTACCTTGATTTCCTATTATAATTTATACATATTTATATAGATTTAAATTAACAGGAAAATTGTTGAATTCAATAACAAAATTATTTTTCATTTCGTTAATTTATTATCAGCTATATCATGTGTATATTTCAGAAGTTATAAAGTCCTAAATGTTTGTATAATAACAGTATTTATTTCTGAAAACAAAATTTCAGTTGAGATATACATCCGTAGTTTTATAAAAACAGTGGAATAAAATACTATTGTTTTGATTTTATAAACTAGTGACCATGACTTCCTGTTTATATTTTGTAAATCTGTTATTTTTTAAGCAGTCTGGAGAGTTTTCATTTCAATATTTAAATTGAATTAATTGACTGGTGAACAATACTTTCACTCATTAAGAATATCTTTTTTTTTATTTCAAAGTGAAATTACGTAACTTTCCTTAATATTTAAAAAAATATGTCTATTGTAATTAGTTTAATGAAGTTCTGTTATTGATAGTATACTTAAATCTGTGAATGATGCAAAATTATGTGTTTATTTCAATTAAATCCATGAAAGGTTTTAAAGATGCAGTTTTTTTTTTTTATAAGAAATACTTTCCTGCACATCAATGAATGCGTTTTACTCTTATTTCATGTTTAATAATAATTCATTCAATCATAAAAAAAGTCTTCAGTTTTCATACATTAAGTTATTCTTCAGTTATTCCACATATACTGTTAACATCCGACCAAAATAATTAAAAGCATTTATTATTAGTGCAACATAATTATGAAAAATCAAGAAATAAATGTATGTTCAATTTAACGTTTTAGCTATTTTGCTTGCTTTTATTTATATATGGAATTTGGTCATGTCATTGAATATATATATGTAATAAATATATATATAATAAATAAATAAATAAATAAATAAATAAATATATATATATATAT
>JAPDSC010112977.1:0-12315 GCA_026290005.1 Latrodectus geometricus
AAATTAAGGATTTTAATTGCAAAAATCAAAAACATATATTCAAATAGTTACGCTGAAAATAATATTTATGCTATTATAAATATAATACTTATAATGAAATTCTTCATTATATTATGTTATATTTATGCTGTGAAAGAACATAAATATAAACATGCACATACAACAAATAAAAATGGAAACAGAAATCAAGAAGAAGACATCTAGAAATGGCTTTTCACTGGCAATATAATTTCATTTGAAGGATATCTTGATTATTATTTATTGCATGGTCAACAACCATTAGTGAATACAACACAAATTCATACAACTTGGACTTATTGGATATATAACTTGCTACATTCTGATAACAAAGATGATATTTTTGCCATGTAGACTGGTTTAAGCCTATCAACAGATGTTAGTAATGGTGCAAAGAATTGTAATTAGTAATAATAATGATTAGAATATAATATAAGAGCTTAGCTATGATTTCCATTTTATAGACAGTTTCAACATAATAATCTAAAAGCAAGATCTGTGGTTTAAAATAGATTTCAAGCTACTACAATCTATAAAAAGGAAATAGAATATTAGAAAAGAAAGAAAAGCAGAATACTTAGAACTCTCTAAATCAATGAGTTTATATTGAATAGTCCATTAACAGTTTAATAATAAATTACTATTAACTTTTGATATGATTCTAGGAAATATATTATTTGATGGTTCATAATATTTCCAAATGTCTTTAAATATTATTAACATTTTTATACTGAAAAGTTAAATACTGGTAAAATTCACTTACTTTGAAATAAATTTTAAATAATTGGTTTGTTAAATTTAGTATGCCCCATCTTTTAGAGTCTTCAGTACTAGAACGACTGAAAAAATAATGAAAACAAATATAAAAAAACACATTTTCTTACAAAAATTAAAAAAATTTTAATAATACATACATTTTTTTATTTTTAAACAAAATTCAATTAGATAATTAGGCAGTTACTCAAGAAAGACTTTTATATGATAATTAAAGATGTAATATAAGTGTTAGGAGTGGCAAATGAAAAGCAATAACACCAAAATATGAAATATGTGAATGTATATAGTAATGACTATAATGACTTTAAATATGTACACACATAATTCAAAAAATATGAGATTGGATCTTCCAATTACATGACTTTCAGATGTAATGATAAATATTTATGTCTCATAAAATTACGAAAAAAATAGTTATGCTTCATTTAATCCTTGCATAAAAGATATTGTCAATCGTCTTATCAAATTCTGAAACTAAAACATCTGATTCCTATAAGTGTTGGAAAATTTGGTAACTACTTCTAAAATATAATTTTTATGAATATGAAAAATTTTCATTTTAGACACTGACATTTTGTAGGTAAATTTTACTTATGTCAATGTTTATTTGACAAAAAACAATGACAATAAACTTACATAAATGAATAAAATAAATAGGAAAATAATAATAAAAACAAACATTTATAGAACATACTTGTCACCGACACATATCCTGAAAAATCCCATGAGAAGATCAGCTCCCTTTTCCAGCATTTCATTAGGTTTTTCTTTTTTATCTAATTGCAAATCCGCCTAAAAAACCACGAAAATCAGGATTATTTCTATAAAACCTCTTAAGCCACAAATAAGTGAATATTACTTGGATTTAAATTTACAATAGAAAAATTCATTTGATGAATATGTATTAAATATGAATACAACAATAAAAAATAAACATCCTTACTCTAATTGCAAGTTTTCTAAGATCCAAACATAGAGTATACATAATTGGCAAAGCCCAATTTTCATCTTTGTGAGTTTGCAATATTTTTGTAAATGTTATGTTTTATGTTAAAGAAATAAACTAAATGTTCTTATAAAATAAGTACTTACAAAATCATATTACATACATGTATCTGTATACATAGATACATATTATAACTCAATATAAAATCATACCCAAAAAATGTGTAAAGGTGATTTTATGTGTGGGTTGACAATTTTAGTTTTCTGTAAAATTTTTTAATTTTAATTATCATAACCAAATGAGCATTATCTTTTATCACAAATTGATTATCTTGGAACTATTTTCAATAAATGTAGATAATATAGAATAATTAATGAAAATAAAAGGTAAAAAAGAATTTTTTGAATAAATATGAAACTTGATGCTGTAAAAAATTTCATTGAAAAAGTGAACTCTGAAAAACTATTTAAAAATTCAAAAAAGGTTAGTGTAAAAAACTATGACAAAGAGTTTTATTTTATTGGTAAAAATTTTTTAAAATTGATATTAAAGCGCACTTAATATATAATAAAGGCTTCATTTTATCTTTATTATCTTTGTATAAAGATTAGGTTTTATCTATATATACTTAACTAATTTTATGCTAAGTTTCATGGATTTATCAAATATACTGAATTTGAGTTTGAATGATTACAAATAATAAAGTTTGGTTATTTAAGTAATGTAAGACAATAGCAAATTGTCAGAAAGCAAATAATTAAAATACCTATAAAATAGAAGAAATTATAACAAACATTGCATTTCAAATATTCATGTACATTTTTTTACATGTTTTTTTAATATATATAATTTTAAATGTGCTTGGTCTTCAGCTTCTTGAAAGATTTTAGTAAACTGCATAATTTGTAAAAACCCAAAAAATATAGAAAAAAATTTATCAAAAGAATCATTAAATTTCAATTAACAAATATAAAAGAAAATTAGAAACAAAATAAAAAACTACCCTATTCTTTTATTTAAAGAAGGCTATTTTTCATTAAAGGTTTAGTAAAACTTTAGATCTTTTTGAAGTCGAAATTAATATTTAAAAACATTTGAGAACCATACAGTTTTGTGTAAATAAATAAATAAACAATGAAAGGATAAAAAAGTTGCATTAAAATGCAGATAACAAACAATCAAGCATTCATAAAGCCAAATAAAATTTTTATGAATGTATCAAATAAATTTTAAAAAAATAAATAAACCCAATTCAAAGGGGAAAAAACTCAAATTTCTAAATAAAAAATATATTACATGACAAGTGCAAATTAAATACTAATAGAAATTGAAAATATTCTCACATAGAAACAAATATTCCATAAAATGTTCTTTATGTGGAATCGCTTAAAATAAAAATACTCAATATTGCATATTGTATATTTCTGAGAGAATTCATTTAAAGAATATAGATGTAGTGATTTGTAAATTAACAGCATACAAATTTCATATTAATTTCTCCACATAAAATATTACAATTATTATTTCATCGTAAATACAAATAGCCTTTTATTCATTTAACTTTTAATATAACATAACAAATTTGTTAAACTCTGAATATCAATATTAATTTTATCAAAACATAGCTTAATTTATAAAGGATACTGCACTAATGCAAAATGATGCTTATAAGCTTCCACATAATTTCCTTCATGCATTTCCTGCAAACATCTGCAAAAAAAAAAAAAAAAAAGGACAGTTATTAACAATAGAGTTTTAAAAATTATCATTGTTAGCTATGCTAAAATTGATATTAAATTGAAAATACTGCAATATGAATGTAACATAATAACTTCATCAGAAATTATTATATCCCTCATTATTAAAACGTGTAAAAATAAATCTGTTATTGTTGAATTAATACATATTTTATACTACCTGATGTGCAATAAAACCACTTCATCCCAAGGAGGATCAAATATCCTTTTTACATTTGAATCAGGATTGGATGAATATATTTTAGAACTCATAACATGAGCCCCTTGGATAGATAAATATTCCTGAAAAGATTAACATAAAAATGTATATACAATAGAAAATATAATTATGAATAATTGGATGAAAACTATTTCTTACAAAATTTCTTGATTTAATATAAATAAGTAAGTAATTTTTGTTTATTAATTAATAATAAAAAAATATAAAACTTTTTCACAATAGTGAAATTTAATGAAAGAAGCCAAACATATATCTAATGTCAAATCATTATAAAAATTTATGTTAAATTTTCATATAAGATATTAGAATAAACTTTATATACATGTTTAATTTGCTTTATAGATATCAATGCTTTTCTTGGTTAGAATAGTTGCATTTAAAAGTATTTTTTGTCCACTGAATATTGGTGAATTTTTGATAAGGACAAATTTATAAAAATATAATTTTTTTTATGTACAATACATTACGAACTAAAAAAAAAAAGTACAAGTTAAAGCTACAAAAAAAAAAAAAGATTTTATAAAATTTGGAAGAATTTAACTCGCAAATCATTCAAGAGTAAGTAGGTTTTCCAATATTATAATAATAATAGCACTAGGATTGATAGGTAGGAAATCCTAAAATAATAAAAGAAAATTGGGGAGAAAGTGAAATTCAGTAATTAATCAATGTTTTACAATATTGATTAAAAAAGCATAATTTAACACTAAGTTGGACAAAAACTTGGACTTACCCTTTTTAAATGAAAAATTATTTGATTTCAATGAATTCTTTTATATTTTTATAATGAGAGTAAACTATAAAACTTTCATTAAAAACAATTGTTTATTTTAGTTGTGAAACATGAGCAATGTTAAAACACTTTATTATAATATTTTGAAAGAATTTGTGAGGAAGAAGATTTCAATCTAATTATAATTTGAAATTTTCACAATGTACAATATTTTCACTTTGAATGTAATTATCTATTGCGATATTATTCTAAATAGTAAAAAAAAATAGAGTTCTAATCAAGATCCCTTATGGTGAAACATTAAAGAAAAAATATACTTTTAATAGCATAAATAAAATGTTATATCAAGTGTTAAAAACAAATATGAAGTCTTATTATTATTCATAAAAAAGCATAATAGTAAATTGCTTCTTACTATACAAATTATAATGATCAAAACTGCTTCTTATGATACCTTTACTATATTCTCCAGATTTAGTAATAATCTTTATCTTTAAATGGAGATTTATATTGGAAAAAAAAGTGTAAATTATTTAAAAGAATGGAACAAATACTGTAAAAAAATGGGTTAAGATATATGTGCCAATATATTTTGAAATTTTTTTTTTTTTTTTTGCTATTTCTATGATAGTGTTACTATTTAGAATTTGCTGCAAAAGGGTCCATGAAAAAGGAAAGCTACACATAAATGTTTTGAGTAAAAATGATTCCTAATATACATAAGAAGTTTGTTTTTATGAACATATAGGCACCTTCAAAATAGTTCTTAAAAGTGGAAGTTCATAAAATAGAAAAATAACTATTACAATGCAAAATTACTTTTTTTCACCATCATCTTTACAATCTTAGAAGATCAATTTTAATCATTAAAAAAAAAAAAAAAAAAAAAAAAAAAAAAAAAAAACTCCTTTTTTTAAAAAAAAATTTTTTTGAATCCATACGCAATGATATTAAAAGGCAAATTGTAGCATATTAGAGAAAACTATTGATTAGATATTACAATCATACTTAGCATGATTATTAATTAAATTTAAGAGTTCAACAACATTTCAGTTCAACAGTTAACAGTTCAACAACATAAGCAACATTTCAATGAACTTACTCAGATCTCACTTAAACATTTTCAAATTTGAAAATAATAAATATCACTAAACTTTGCTATATTTAATCTGTTTCATTGACTGTAATAATCAACATAAACAATAATTAATTAAAGATTTCTAGATAAATTTCCTGTCCAAACTTACAGCAGCATGTTCACCATCACCAGAATGAAGGTAACTGTCAACCTAAAAAATTAAAATAAAAAATTGTACACACATTTGAAATATTAAAATCTAAGATTTATAATAGAAATACACAAGATAATTAATCTGAAATAAAAATAATTCTTTTAAATGACAAACAAATAAAAAAAATATTTCGATACATTTCAGAAAAATTTTACTTCTTATCTTAGAAAGATGACAAGTTCATGATTAAAACACCTGAACTTAATTCATAAAAAATATCATTTATAACAAATAAAGATAAAAGTGAATATAATGGTCACACACAAATTTATAACTAAAAGTGAAGGTCATATAAGTAGCAACATTTAGCAATCATTTTTTGATATACCTGAGTAAGATATAGGCAATGGGATTTAGTTAGCAACACTGTACCAAATGGTTTTTCTAAAGTACAGCAACTATATAAGATATTGTAAAGAGGATGACAGCATATTTAAATCACTAAGCCTAATGACTTATAACTATACAGAAATTGCACTTAGAATTAATTTTAAAGTTTATTGTTTTTTTAAAAATATTTTTAAACAAAAATTTAAATAAATATGTTGCAAGAAAAGAAATGAAGAAGAGAAAATTATGTATTACAATTATAAAAAAATCAAATTTATTATCTTAACTAAAATTACAATTAATAATTATCCATTTAAATAAAACAATGAATTTGAAAATATATAACAGATGATTGAAACTAGATATTTGATTAATAAAATCCTTCTGATAAATCAATTGATTTAAAATTGAATACTGCAAGTGATTAGAATGTAAAAATATGTATTTTGAGATTTTATTTAACAATCATATAACAAAAAGATTGATTAACTTCTTCTAAAAAAAAAAGTTATGTCTTTAAATGATCTAACTTAGAATATTTTAAATGAAGAGAAAAATACATTTATCACACACAAGTTGAATAAATTGAATAATTTCAATGATTCTATCTCAATACACAATATTTAGGTAAGTTTAAATTTCCAATAAAAACTTTCAGCATTAAATTTAAAAACAAGAGAACAAATGACAAACTAGAATTATAAATTTTTAATCAAGTCTTGTGACTCATTTCTTATGAAGTCAAATTCACATGTCAAATACATGATTTGTTAATGCATTTGAAGAACTGAGTACATCTGATGGTTTATTTATTTTTAAATTTGACACTGTACAAATTGCTAACAAGTTGCTGGATAAAATTAAATTGGCACTTATAAAACTTAAATATGTACATACATGAATATATAATGAAACAATCTACACTTAATATTTGTCACATGACAAATACCAAGCATTGAAATATAGTATAACATTAAGATACTAGCATTTAACAATTATTTTCTTTTAGTAAATTTATTAGATGATGGGAAAAATGACATTTTACCACATTTGGTTAATTTTGCCTTTGGTGGGCAGTGATCGTAATGTTCTTTTCAATCTAAATAGGATTAGTTCAGTAGTTTAAGATTAATAATTTTAAATGAATTAATCATGAATTCTTTATGACTCAATCAAATCATACTAATCAATTCTAAAAACTCAAGACTGTCTTCAATATCTTAAAATTCAGGACAAATAAATCATAACTTAAAAAATAATCATGAAATTAAAGAAAATTTTCACCTATAAATATGATAACTATTTAGAAGTAACAGCAATTTGGTAATAAATCTAGGTGCTTATGTATTTGCGTCACCACAATCGTTTAAAAAGAAAGTATTTAAAAATGATTTTCTTATAATATATGAAAGTTTCTTGTTTCTAAATATAAATGCTAATTTTATTTAAATTTTGGAGCAAAATTGGTTGCAGTGACGTTAATACATAAGTTATTAAATATATATTGAAAATAAAACAATCTTACTTTATTGAGATATTGATTTAACGATAAATGGGCCATATTAGTGAAGATTTAAAAGAAAACTCTTTTACGCAAAAAAAGACGCTGGTATACTTTGTAGTTCCTTTCAGATTTTTAGCAGAAAAATAGTTCTCAATGTAAAATTCCTATGAATTTTAATAAAAATAATGACCATTACATAGTTCATCCAAATCAAAACAAAGAAAATGCCATTCAAAACAAGCACAAAAATTCGGCCTGTTGCGGATACTGATTTTGGGTGAGTACCAGTAAAATTTTGTGCATTTTAAGCTTTGCATAACGCTGTGCTTTTGCCAATATCAACAATTGTAAAATAAATTGTAGTATATTTTTTATTCAAACAAATATTAAAATTCTTAAATTAGTCCACATTTATTCTTTCAAAAATTTGAATGTATTTAGCTTTTTACCTCTGTTTCAGTTTATAAGAAATAAAAAAACAATCAATGATAATCAAATTTAAAGTTGGCTTAAATATGGCATTAAGTTTAATAAAAGGTCTCCTCAGCATACAATGCCTTATGCAATAATAAACAAACAAAATTATTTATTTTGATAACATGCCGTAATGTATTCGAATTATATAAAACATAATTTTTATAAATTATCTATAATTTGAATGAAATATAAAATATTTCCGTGTATGTATGCTGACAATCATTTATATTAAGTTTAATTGTAATAAATATTATGTAAATAATCAAAAAATTGTTTAAAAAGTAATTTAAATGTAATATAATTTCAGCAGTATGGTTCATTTATTTATTTTTTTCCAATAGTGAAAATTATGTTCTATACCAAATTTCTCGTGTTAAATTATTTGCCTTTCATTTCTTTCACTTGATTTTATTTTGAGAATATATTATAGGGAGTAAAATCCTAGAAGTGCCTACATCTGTGGTGACAAACTGAAAAAAAGCGCCAAGGCAGAACATATGGAGGTCAAAATGTGCTTTAAGTTCCCTACTTGGCGCGTATTTAATTAGCGACCAATAAAAAGGCTATAACAAAAGAGTAATTAATGAGCATGCTCGAAAAAGCGCTTCAAATTCCCGAGTTGGCGTAGTAAACGCAATTTAACCCAAATGAAAAAATCTAGAAATAGTTAAGTTTACAATATCTAGTGTTTCAAAGTAGGATTACCAAAACTGACAAAATTCATCGCCCACCAAAATAATTGCACCCAGCGTGTAGGCTTTGCTAGGACCCGATAATAATTTATTATTCATGAAAAATATAGATATAAAAGTTGTGTAATCCAATTTCTTAGAATTTTTTTCTGAAAAAAAAAATCCTTTTTTTGATAATTATACATCTTTTTTGTCAATTGTAATATTCTTGATTATATATTGAGTTGATTGTAACATTCACTTTAACCCTGATTACCTGTATGTATTTGAGATTGAGACAATATAAAATAATAAGTTCTTTGCTTATAAGTTTTAAAATAACTTTAAAGGATTCTTTTCTCATGTAACTTACTTAGAAACAATTTCAGTGATTTAGATGCTTTACAAAATTTTTTTTCCTTAATGTGTCAAATAACTAAATATTTTGAATATAAAATTTAGGAGTTTAAACATTCAAACAACCTTCCTAGCTTTAAATATCATGATTTTTCTACAAGATGATTCTACCATTTATTACATCATTTTTAAAAATTTAACTTTGTTGAGCCTCTTTTTATAGAATCACACACATGCCAATTTTTTTTTTTTTTTTTTTTTTTTTACTAATATTTTTCCAAATTATGTTGGTCAAACAAAAATCATCAAAGTACAAAATCATTGTATAAGAATTTTTAGGAATGCTAAAATGTAAAAATACTTTGTATTAATTTAATAAAATTTTACACACTCTGTATACATATTAGTGCTACAGATTTCCAAAACTAAATAAAAAGTACAATAAATTACTAAAATTAGTATTCATCCAACTATCAGTAAAATTATATAAAATTAATATTTCAGCTGTATTTATTTATGTTTTATTTGTATTATGCAATATGCAACAATTATTTATACATGTAAACATTTATCTGTAAATATTTGAGTATTATATGCATTTAATAAATAATATCTCTATAATCTATATCTAAACTTATAATTTAATAATTATTATTCTCTAAATTATAGATTTACATTATATTCCTAAAATATTATTAATATTATGTATAATTATTATGTTTTTATGTTAATTATTTGGCTTGACTATACTTTAAGGTGCCTTTTTGATTCTCCCCAAATGTGACCGCTGTTGATTGCCAAGCCGGGCAAAACCAATTCGCGTTTTAATTGGCTTAGATCCAGTTGAGGTTCTAATTGGTTACCTGTTAGCACTGTAATCGGCACAAACAGGAATGGCACCAAAAAAAAAATCAAGTTCACCAAAGGGCACCCTAAAATATTTTACCGATTATTTTTTTATATTAATATTATGTTTATTATAAAATAAAAAAATATTATGAAAATCTTTAAGCGCATTTATTTATTGGCTAACTAAGAGAAGTAAAATTATGTTAAACATTCTAAATTAGGGAAAAATAAACTTAATTTAAATAATGCATGAAGACTGATAATATAAATTTTAAAAATGAGCAATCATTTAAATTTTCTTTTCTAAATCAAACTTGTTAAATGTTGCTATTTGTTGGAATTTTTGTAGCATTTCTTTTCTAATTTTTTTTATCAAAATGTCATGTGCCTCATGATTTTCTCGATGACTGGGATGAAAATGACTGCAAGTTTATCACCAAGCCACAATCACTCGCAAATAATTTTTGGCTTCCATATCTCAGTGATTGTTTTCTATATGAAATCAAGTAGCTTGTTATTTCCATATGATTTTCGCCTCATGAATTCTGCAAGATAAGATTAAATGGTGTCAAACTGTACCTCTTTGCTTTTTGTTTTGTCACTTAATTGAGTCCCACAATCTTTCCACATTTTGAGTGTGAGCACCATTTGATGGATCAGCAAAATTAAAAGTATGATTCACAGTTAAATGGCTGTAATCAGCATTTTCTAGCTTGTCTGTTTTGTAGGTTCACCAACAATGCAAATAAATTGTCAATCCTTCCACTACATAGTCTATACAATCATTAATATTAGCATGATTGCTTCTGGATTCAGAACCTGAACAAGAAAACATCATTTTCAGGGCATTACCTGCCGAATATCCATTGCTGTAAAAGTACTCTCCCAGAGTTGTTTTTCGCTATACGAACAAGTTCTTATCAATTCTGGCTATTTTTCCAGGATAACCTATTTATCCTTTTGATTTTCAAAGTAAATCTAGAGAACAAACCTCCCTCTTATAATTATTCCAATCAATTGTAGTATTTACACAAATATTTAGTTGTTTATCAGACTATTTGGTGGATGTTAATTCTTCTGCCCATCAGTATATGAAACATAAATTTTGTTTCCATTTACACATATTCTATTAAGACGGAGTGCATCTTTTTCCTGGAAAAATGAAACAGCATCTGCTTTCCTCTTAAGTAAATTAAAAATTATCAATTTTTTTTCAAGGTTTGAATTTAGAAAAATACTACTATTTCATGAAGTTTGAATGCTAACCAAAAGTGAAAGTCTATATGGTTGCTCTTTATTTTTGATTGTTTTTTACACATGACTTGTATTACAGTTACATTTTTCTTACATTTACAAATCACTTATCTTAACTGCAGATAATTAGTGAAGAAATTGAGATCCTGTTAAACATGTTTGGAATTGATAGTTCTACTAATCTGTTGTTATGATAGTTTATATATATATATATATATATATATATATATATATAGAGAGAGAGAGAGAGAGAGAGAGGCCAGGCTTTTCTTTTCTCTCTTCTCATTTTGTATAATTTATACCGGTGGTATTTTAAAATTTGCTTTTACTAATAAAGAACTCTCTGCGATGATATCAGATAAATATGAATGTGATTAATTAATATGAAGGAAACTAGTGAGTGAATGTCAACATTCATTAATAATACGACATAATGGTAAAATATTTTTAAAAATATACAAACATGGATTTTTGCATTAAACTTTTCTTTGAAGCTAAATAAATTGACAATGATATTATTTTTGGAAAGATTTTTTATATTTAGTTTGAAATGATAAATATGTGTGTGTTTGAATGGTAAAGTTGCTTAAAAGGATATCAAGTATAAATAGCAAATATTAAAGAATTTTTTGCATTAAAAAATGATATAAGTTTTATATTAATATCCTTTTTAACAAATATGTATGTAATAATGAAACTTTATCTAAAATTTTTTTCAGGACTAGAATGTTTTTACAAATATACTACAGTGACTTAAAAAATTAAAAAGAAATGGTTGTACTGAATTTATAATATTCCAAAATTTCATGGTAAGTTTCTTTAATTAAAGAAACTCAATATAATAAATATTCATATTTATCAATTATTGCTTATCCTTTAGTTATTTAGAAGATTTAATTATTATGATACAAAAATTTTTATATAAGGAATGAATTGTTTCATCAATTTTTTGCATTTTATTATTTTTCTAATACTTTTTTCATTAAATTTTATGTAGAAACATTTGTGTTTCTTATAAAATTGTTTTTAAATGCAGTTAATAAACTTCTGACTTTAAGTATGCTAATGTCTTAAAGTCAGAAGTTTAAGAACTATTTTATCGGTCCCTGTGAATGTGAAAAAATAAGCAT
>JAPDSC010112977.1:12715-53594 GCA_026290005.1 Latrodectus geometricus
ATGCTTATTTTTTCACATTCACAGGGACCGATAAAATAGTTCTTAAAATTGAAAGTTCATAAAATAGAAAAATTAGTTTTAAGTCTTAACTATTTTTCTTAGCAAATTGCTCTCTTTTTGTAAATAAAGTACTATTAAAAAGTTAATTAGTGTGCTCTGTTTAAAAATAAATGCAAGATAAAATTAAAATTTATAAACAGTTCACATTGTTATTTCAGTGATATAACTAAGGCAAAATTATTATTTATTTATTTATCATTTTTTTCTATACATCTGAGTCGAAGTCCACTTGTCAAAAGCCCTGAAATAAAATTTCTGTTTGTTGTGGAATGTTTTTTTTTTTTTTTTTTCCCTTCTCCCCCAAGATTTAAGACAGTTTTTGTGGTCTTCAATTATGGTGGTTCTTTCAATAAAGCTTGCATGTCTAAATGACTATTCACAAGTACATAGCACTTACAATGTTGATTTTATAAAGTCATTCCAAGCCATGATTAATTGTTGCAAAAGTAGCTTAGGATATTGCATTTGAAGCTATTGATACCACTGATGCATGAATTATAAAGAGTTGGATTAAGCAGGAGCAATGTCACAATCATTTTTTTAAAAGTACTGGATTTAAATATTAGCAATGCAGTAAACCACTGGAAAAATTTATGATCCTCCCATTAAAACATCGATTTCTCAATTATAAAGTGAAAAAATCTGATGATAAAAATTGATGGGAAACAGAATACTCATAAAAATAATTTAACAGCATTTTTAAATTTTAGTTTTTAAATTGAAATTAAGATTATCATTGTGAGACCATGTTAGAGAACACCCACTCATTTGTAAAATCATGAGTGTTCCTAAATTAGAAATATGTAAAAACAAGTTGTATATCATGTGTACTATTTTAAAAATAATTTTTGACATTTCTGATGGTCATATCTTACAGTTCACTAGTGTTTGAGATTTTTTAAAAATTTTATTGCTTTAGATAAGTTTCAGTATTTGAGATTAATTTCCCTCCCCCCCCTGTGCATAGTAGTTCTGGAACTGAAGTTATTCTTTTTAGCCCTTATTGAAATGAATTAGGTATATAATAAAATTATTTTAACTAATAAATTTATCAAAGATGTCATTAATAAAAAATAGTTTTGTTTTAATTTTTTAATTATAATTTGAAAAGAAATTTAAGGATTTTAAAAGATTATTTTTATAATCTCATTTACTAATATTGTCTTTTATTTGAAAATACTTATGTATATTCAACTTAAAATGTTTCAAAATGTATAATTTGCTGTTAAAGAAAGTACAATTTGAATTTGAATTGAATTTCTTTTTATCATTTTTTATTTTAGTAATTTTTTTTTAAATTTTACTGAAATATTTTATTTAAAACAGTTTAATATAAAATGTCTGAAAACATTTTTTTATGTCAAATTTTTTAATTATTTTTCAAAGTAATCAAATTTTAAGTTGCTTAATATATTTTTAATGATAGAAAACATATTTATTAATCTTTCATTTAAATATGAATTGGATAATTTTTTACTCTTAATTATAATATAAATTAAATGACATTATTTGACATGTAATTGATCTTTAAATAAAGAATGGTATAGACTAATTTTATTCATTGTAATTATTCATTAAGTTATGATGTCTATATTTAACATAGTTTTATGTGATTTGTAAGGCACACACATGTAATCTACAATTAATTTTTACTTAATTATATTTTATTTTTTATTATATTGGCAGCTTTTTCAACAGAAGAACAGAGAAACTTAGAGTGTATCTATAAATTTAAAACTAATTATACTAATTTATACTAATCACACACAAGGAGAAAAATTTTAAATGTTCTTAATAATAAATGAAACCAGCTGCATATGTTATATATTGATTGCAATTAGATTTTAAGTGGTAATATTTATGTTAACAAATAGAAATAAAGAAGGTACAAAATATAGTGTAGGACCAGTGGTGGGCATTCACGCATACACAGTAAATTGCAATCAGAAGATGGATAGAAAAATTATTGCTCAATTTGCTCTGTTCTTTTGTTTATTTTTGCTTTATTGTATGCAAAATTTTGAAAATATGCAATCAATTTTTTTCTTTCTGTTTGGAAATTAATTTTTATTCTAAATGATAAATGAAAATTTGAATTTTCCATATTAATTCTTAATAAATTAATGCAAATGTTTTAATAAATTTAAGTCAAACTAAGGAAGGAGAAACATTTAATATCCTTTTAAATTAAATTTTTTTAAACTTAAATGAATTGATCTACTGAAATATGGCAATAAATATAAATGTTTTATTGAAACAAATATGATATTGTTTGTTGGCACCAAAAGAAAATTAATCTGTTTTTGTTTTGTTAAATTATCAAGTGTCTTTTGGTCCTAAATTTCATTTTTTCTTTTCTTTTAGGTATAATACTGTTATCAAAGTTATTTCATTGATAAATTAAAATCTTCTACATCACATATTGTAAAAAATGCCTATATCAGATTTCATAGCTTCTTTACAATCAAATCCATATTTTGGAGCTGGATTTGGACTTGTTGGTGTTGGAGCTGGATTAGCAATGTTGAGAAAAACATCCATGTTTGCAATGATATTTTTCCGACGCCATTACATGATGACATTAGAAGTCCCATGCAGAGATAAGAGTTATCAATGGTTATTGCAATGGATTACTTTGAATGCAAGAAACACTCAACACATTAGTGTTGAAACAACATTTAAGCAACATGAGACAGGAAAGATTTCAACTTCATTTGATTTTGTGCCTAGTGTTGGGACTCATTTCTTTTTGTAAGTTTCTTTTATGTATTTGTTCCTTAATTTATTATGAAGAAGATATATTCTTTGATAATAGCTTGATGAAACAAAATTTAATTACATGAAAATGATTTAAATATATATGTGATCCAAAAATAAAATAAAGTAAATTAATATAAAATGTAATTCAAACACAAAAGATATGATACATTTATTTTTAGTTTTATTTATTCTTAAGTGATTATCTTTTCAAACAAGATTATATTTAATATTTTACTCAGTGGCAAGAATCATTGTTTAGAATTATTTTTACATAATGTCATAATAATTAAAAGCATTCCAGATTGAAAAAACCATGTTTAGTTACATATATTCCTACAAATTAATTAATTATAAAACTTTCAATGGCTTTTTACTCAATTAAATTATTAAAATAAATTTGTGATTTATCATTATTTATTATGATTTATCATTAATATTATACTTTTGCTTTAAATTTTGATGCTTCAAAACTTGAATAATTTTCCCTGGCCATTACATACAAGTTACTTCACTTTCAGATTATAATCTTTTCAAAAAGTAAAATGTGTTAGACTTCATTCTTAAGAAGTAATCCTTTTTTAAATTAATTACATTATTTTTATAGTTATTGTATGGTTGTTCATGATTTTTTATAAAATAGGATTATGTTATCTTTAAGAAGAGAAAGAGTCATTAAGAAATGCTTCAATATTTCTTATTTACTATACATCAAAGATATTCTCTTCACTTATTTTCTTATTCTTATAAATTTTACTTTTGTAAAATTTATAAAAGTAAAAAAGAATTTTGTATTTTATTAGTGCTTTTAAGAACTTTTTAATTAATTAAGAAAAGCTTATATTTATAAAAATTTATTTTAGTGCTAATAAAATAATATTAATATGATTATTTAAAAAATATTGATGTATCAAACTGTAATATAGAAAATCAACTGTGATTGAATTGCATATTTTTATTATTGAAAAAATTTAGTCAAATAGTTTTAAGATCAATTTTATCAGTGGTACTAAAACAATTTTTTATCGATTTTTTTGAATTTATGATTTTAATTAATTTTTTTTACATGTTGATGTGTTTATTATAATTTATAAGCGTTCAAACTTTAATAAATCAGATTATTCATTTCTTTGTTATGAACAATAAAAAAACAAATATATGTCGATTTGAAAATTGCTCACCAATATTTTTATCAATTATTAAATACTTAATATGCACACAATTAAAAATTATTTGTTAAGATGAGTATTGACTACATGTTTTTCATTGAGATATTTTAATTATTTTTTCATTCTAGCTATAAAAATACATGGATTAGAGTTGAAAGAAATAGAGAACAACAAACTTTAGACCTACATATGGGTATACCATGGGAAACTGTCACATTAACTGCTTTAGGGAGAAATAAAGCCTTATATTTTCAAATGTTGGAAGAAGGTAAAATTATATTTGATATCCTATAAATTCTGATAAATGTTTTCCTTATGTCTGAATTACATCAGGAAAGCTTTAAAATTTTGGTTATATATATGTATTTAGAAAGGAACAATCATATTATTTATCATAATGCATAGTGATATAATGAAATGTTATCCATTGTAAAAAGATGCTCTAGTGATTTTTGCATTATAATCTTTGAATTAAAATGTATGATAAAGACATTTATTTTACAATTACTGTAAACTTGGAAAAATGTGCTTAAAGTTTTTCCCACAAACTTCTTAAATATACTTAAAATAACTCTTTTGCTCACTCCAAATATTTTATGTGTTTTTCTTTCACTAAAAAATTTATTCATATCAATAATAATTTCCATTTCTTACACTAAAAATACTTTTTATTTTGCTCTAAAATTATCACAAACTTAATAATTAAGTTTTACTCTATTTATTAAGTTTGTAAATATTTGATGATTAGCAATGATTTGTGTATCATTAATAAATACTTTTAAACAATCAGGATTATATATATAGCATATAAAAGCAGCTTAGAAAACAAGTGTTATATTACATAAATAATTTATTTGCAATCGATTAACTCCATAAAACAAGAAATTGAGATAAAATATAAAAAAATGTATGATGTTTTCAAGATTAACGTTTTTTTTTTTTTTTTTTTTTTTTAATTTTTTACATGCGGTTTTTATTGTGTTAATTCTTATAAGTGAAATTTGTTCTGAATGTATAGTCATATATTATATACAGCTTTGGAAATAAATTTAATAAAATTTAAAAGTAGAGTTAATCAGTTGGCAAACGAAATATCCATATATATATTTTGCAAAACATGTACTAATATTGTTAATATATATTTATTTTTCAAAGCTAGAAAGTTAGCTTTAAAGCGTGAAGAAGGAAAAACTATAATGTATTCTGCAATGGGATCTGAATGGAGACAATTTGGACATCCTCGTAAAAGGAGACCAATCTCATCGGTTATTTTAGCTGAAGGCATTGCTGAACGCATATTAAATGATGTTAGAGAATTTACAAGTACTCCAGAGTGGTATTCAGAAAGAGGTAAGAAATTATTTTCATTATTATAACATTGGTACAAATGCTAGTTTTTCACATATTTTTCATGAGAATGTTTCTTTTTTATCTTCTCTATTTGAATAATAATTTATTTTGGTGTTTTATCTTTTAAAAATTAGTATATTAGCCACATTTTTAATATTCATTAATTAATAATTTTTCTCAATATTGATTAATTAATTTCTTTCATTTAAAATATTGTGATATGTGCATTTAAAATTTAATATATTTTAAGTTTCTCTTTCCACTAGGTATTCCATATCGCCGAGGTTATTTATTATATGGTCCACCTGGATGTGGGAAAAGTAGTTTTATGTGAGTATTTTTTTTAAATAGGACTATGATTAATTAGTAAACCACTGTAATAAATTGTTAAATCCCTGTCCTGAAATAAATACTAACTGCTACAAAAGGTGATTTGTTTTAATTTTTGAGATAAATAATGTTAACAAAACTTTATATGCAGTTAACTAAATATATGCAGTTGCATGCACACACATAAAGTTTCATTTTTGTTGTTTTCTAATAAAACAGAAAATAACACTTGCTAAAATATACTTTTAGAAATGTATGGAGTTTATTGAAATTTTTAGATTATTCTGCTATTCTTCCTCAACAATACCGCTACTAAATTTCATCAATAAAATTTAACTTGTATTGTGAAATGAGATGATTAGATTCAATTTAACAAATATATCAACTAACAAACTGCTTGTTTCTTGATATCAGTATTGATTGGTGGATTAGAAATATAGTTTTGCATAGCTGTGACGAAGGTAGTTTTCACTCCTTCTGTAATGATTAGATGAGCTTTGACTCTTTGAAAAGAGCCCAAAACAATCTTCCCTTGTATAGTAGAGATAAACACTTCATTTCCATATCTAAAAATACAATTTTAGTATATGGCTTATCTTCTGTTGTTTATAATATATTTCAAAATACTTTTTGTAATAAATTTATTGAAAAACTTTAATCAATTGAAAAATATAAATTATTTTTAAAATTATTCAACAGAATATTTGATATTAAACTGAATATGTTATGAAATGAAATTTATCAACAAAAATCATAAGCATTAAGTTAAAGTATATATTGTAAAAACTTGTTTGAAACTTAAGAAGAATTACTTGAAATTATTGGGAACGTTTTGATTTATATTTGGTAACCTTTTTTTCCCCTTATTTTTTAATTTAAAGTTTTTGTTACTGCAAAGATATCAAACATTTTAATTTCTTATATATTTATTTCTACAATAATTTTTTTTTAAATTATTTTTTTATAAGAACTTATACTCTACTGTTACTTTTAATTCTTATATTAGATTATTTCTGTCTGTAAATAGCACTGCTTTAGCTGGTGAATTAGAATACAGCATCTGCATTTTGAATCTAAGTGAAAGGGGACTTTCAGATGATCGATTACAACATTTAATGAGTGTTGCACCACAGCAAAGTATTATTTTACTTGAAGATATTGATGCAGCATTTGTTAAAAGGGAGGAATCTGCAGCAAGTAAGAATAATCTAAAAAAATTCATTATTAAAAAAAATCTTGTCTTATGATAAAATGAAGAACTGTCAATTCTGTCTATAATTTAAATATTATGATTTTTTATTACTGCATTCAACAAAAATTTTATCCAAAACTCATGACTCATTTTTTTATTTCTCAAGGTACAAACTATTTTTATTATATACTGTATTTAATAAGTAACATGCTATATACATGAAATTTATAATATGCTTTAATGCAGTTATTGTACAGCAAGTATCTCATAATGCTTATTGCATTAAAACTTTGTAGTTTGAACAGTTGTAGCACCTCATATGAAAACGAGAAACGTGTATAAGTTTGTTTCTAGTTTTATAGAGGTCGAATTGTAGCCTGCTCTGATTGCTGTTTATTGTATCTTAATATTATTGCTTAGTATTCATATGCACATTGTAATCCAATGATCTTAGACAAAGCTATGAAAAAGAAGTAAGATTTGCTTGAGGATGTTTGCATCCATCTATGACAGTTGTCTGCAGAATAGAGAATCAATATGTTCAGGGCAATCATAAGGAATACTGAGCTAGATCTTCATAGTCCGCAATCACTAACAGCCGAAGAATAGATATTTTATCCATATGATATTAATGACTATATAACCATTTGTTTACTAATATAGTGGAGAATGCCTATTACCAGTATAAATAATATATGGATGCCATTTGATACATACCCCATTCATTTCAAGCACCATCAATGTAAACAATCACATTGATTGCACTTTTAACAGCAGCTGTTACATTTCCAATGTGCTAATTCCTGTGGCTCTTTTTTTTATTTGAAGCTTGCAGCAAAATGCTGTTACAGGAGGATAAGCAGCACAACTGCATTACACGGACCTTCCTTGATACAAAAGCTATTCAATTGCTGACCTAGTCAATACATTTTTTATATTTCTTGTTAATAGAAAATTTTTAAATGATTACCAAGTGACTTGGCTTACTATATGCTAGTCGCTACTATTGATCAACTGCATTTTGTTGATGAGAGCCCAACGAATCAGTAGCTTCATGTCTCTTTTGGTTAAATCAGCAAAGTGATCATCACTTGCTGCAGTAAATGAGTGTGACCACATTCTCTTTCACTGGGTTCCTGCAGCAACATGGGTTGAGAGCATATCTATCATAATTGGTGACATCCAAAGTACTTCTGCTGATACATGGACGTGGAGTTGAGGGTACTAACTCTTTTACCTCGTCACTTAACAGTCATCAAAATTACAAGGCGTTTGGTGAAAAGCGAGTATTTCAAACAACTTAAGGTACAGTCCAGAGCATGATTGCAGAGCTATGTGTGTTGACACTGCACGGGAAGCTGTACCTGTACATGATGTTCAATATCAGTTTGATTCACACACACACATTGTCCAGGTATATAATTGTTGTCAGTAATCACCTTCACAAGTTAAGTATCAGTGGTCCTAAGTACTGATTTTTCTAAATCTATACTTCCAAATTTCTTGAAATTTTAATGGCTTCTTGTTTCCAGTATAATATATTTGTCCAATAAATATTATTTTTGTATTAAAAATGATTTATTAATAACATTCCTTTTTGTTGTAGCAATTTTAATGACCATTTAGTAGTTTATTTTTGCTTTAATTATTTATATTGGTTACATTAGTTAAATTTAAATTCTCACTAAGTTTATTAATAATTTAATCCCTTATATAGATTAAATATTAAAAAGAAAGTACACAACTGTTAAAATGATTTTAAGTACCTGTTATGAAAGGAATTATTAGCTTGATCATTCCTGAAATCAGGCCAGAAAGATTACTTACAATTTTCTCACTGTAAAATTAAACACCAAAATGAATCTTTCTGTACATTTGACAATATAAGAAGGTTGAATTGAAATAAATTTTAAATATTACTAACATGTATTTCAATTCATTTTTCAGCTAAAGTAGCATATCAAGGATTGAATCAAGTTACTTTTAGTGGATTACTTAACATGTTGGATGGTGTTGTGTCTGCAGAAGCACGTATTTTATTTATGACTACTAATTATTTAGAAAGGTAAACACTAACTTTTTTTAATATAAACTATATACATTATTCTTTGCATTTGTTAACATATTTTTTATTTAATATGAAAACATATATATTATAAGTAATAGAATGGCTTAGAATTATATTTGCACATAACAATATCCTCCATCTTTAATTTAGATTAGATGCTGCTCTAATTAGACCTGGAAGAGTCGATGTGAAGGAATATATTGGGCATGCTACAGATTATCAACTTAAACTTATGTATGAACGGTTTTATCCGGAAGCATCCTCAGGCTCAGCAGAAAATTTTGCTAATGAAATTAAAAATTTGGGGAAACCAGTGAGCATGGCTGAAGTTCAAGGCCTTTTTATGTTTTATAAAAACGATCCAGTTGGTATTATTAGCAATGTAGATAAAATTGGAAATTTATGACAATTTCAATAAATCATTTTAAATATTTGTTCAATTATTTTATTGAATAGATTAATTCTTTTATGGTTATTTCCCTGTAATTTTTACAAATTAATGTTTTTAAAAGCAATAGTAATAACCTATTTTGGATGCTCAAATTTTTAAGAATTTGTGAATTGATGACAGGGTAAATTTGGTAAATTATATTAGAAATTAAGTTTTAAATCTAATTTAAGAGATTAGTCACCTCTAGGCAATGGTAATTTCCTTTCAAATGTGCACATGAAGGAAAGCAGAATATAAAAATTTTAAATTCCAAAAAGAATGTGGAAATATTGATAGCAATGGTACAATAATGTGAATTCAAGGGGGGGGGGAAGATAAAATTTAACAGGATAGTCTGTTACTTAAAGATATTTTAGTTTTATTTCATTATTATTTTCCAAAATTTCAACTAATACTTTAAACAGTAATTGCAATCAAAATTTTAAAAAAAACTTTAATATTACTGTTTTATTTCATGTTTTAAATGCTAGAAAAAAATGAATGACACATGTATCAATTATATATAGTATAAAAAGTATCACTATAGCATAAAATAAAAATGATAAAATTAATAGCTATAAGGAAAGTGCACTTGAAAAGAAAAACAAAACCAATATATAACAGTTATCAAATAATTTTATTAGCAAAATCTATTATACTAAAAAAGTGTTAACCAATAGTAGATTAAAAAAATCTTTCTATGATCACATTACAATTCATGAAATATAATTCACACATGCATATTATTATCTGCAGTAAAACGTAATTTATGAAGTTAAAATTTATTGATATTATTGTTTAATGCAATTTACAAGAAATAACAATATTTAAAAAAAAAAAAACCTAAAACAATATTTGCATATTTTTATTCCACAGAAAATATCCATTGGTTTTTCTCTTACTTATATTTTTTCAATATATGACTATTCCATTTTCATATATAAATCATAAAAAAATAACAGCTGTTAAGATTATGTGTAAAAAATTTTTTTTCTTCAAGATACAATGTAATTAAATTTATTTTTTATTAAAAATAATTTTAATTAGGTCTTCTTATCTTTCCAATGATAATATTTTGAAATGCAAGTAAGTAAATTAATTAAAAACTATCTTTCACTGGTGTAAAACAGTGGTATAGGATAAGAGAATAATATAATTACACAAATTTCCAAAACTTCTGATATTTTGCTAACCCTTCTACCACACTATACTAAGTTAACTTAGTCTAATATTAAGAAGCATTGATTTTAAAGCTTAATGTTCTTATCCACAAAGCAGGAAGAGTAAATAAGAGATGCAAGCAAAAAATTCAACATTTATTAATAAATATAACTAGGTAATATTTATATATATATATATTTTGTAATAATTGAATAATTTATGAAATATCTTAAGTTCCCTTTATTTTTATGGTCAAAGAATATATTAATATATGCTGTTAAGCAATTATATTTTGAAAAATAATAATAACAGCTTTAATTATAATTTCTGTGGTTTTCAAAATGATCAAACATTTATGAATTTCACACAACTACAATAACTCACCTTTTAGATTTTATTCATTGTTCAGTGATCACTTTTTGCAGAAGTGGGTTATCAACTGGGATCTAAGTTGAAATATATATTTTCTATTATAAAATAAAGTGTACTCAAACACAATAATTCCATATAATACTCAAACATATTTTTGTCATAAGAAAATTTGGAGTAGTTTTGAATTTTCAAACATAAATGATTTATTATAATTAAATATTACAGAACAATGTAATTAAAAATTAATTTTTTTTCAAAATTAAAACAAATATTTTAAAACTGCCAGCTTAAGAAATTCTTTAGCCCAGCATTAAAACAAATCATTAAACTTTGATGTAAAGTACCTGAAATTTTTTTAAATAGTGTGTTTCATGATTTTGTAAAACTAAATATTTTATCCCTTTTTTTAAAACAGATAAAATATTTTACAAAACCATGGATTTTAATCCAATAAATATATTTTAATCTGAAAAACAGAGAAAAATTCCAAGTTTAGTTTAGATGTGTTTTAGATAATATTTTATAGTGAGAAATTTTGTGAAAACATTAGTAATTTGATGATGAAATATAATTACATTTTTTAATAAAGAAAATTTAGCATACATAAAAACTTATTTGGTACCATATTTATTTTGATATTCTGTTTTGGGATGGCAAATAGAAGAAATATTATCCTGTGACCAAATTTTGCAAATTGAAATGTCTAGACTGGGTGACAAAATTCTGATTCAGTTTTGATCATGGAATTTGAGGAAACTGAAACCACAAGCTTTTCCAGGAAAGTGCAAAAATGATTAAGCTCTCAGCCAACCAGTGTCGGTCTCTAAGATAGAAAAGCCCAAAGATGAAAAATTCTTTGAGTGATATGCCCATTAAATTAACACAACAAATCGGATATATTTTAGTACTCTCTTGATAACTTATTTTATAGAGTACAATTAATCATTATTTATTGCTTACTTTAAACCTTAGAATAAGCTAGCATCCCTCTTGAAATTTCTATATAATGTCAATGACATTTTGTGTGAGAACAGTAATAAGCACAAATTATCCAATTTTTCTTTCAGCAATTATTGAATTAAATTTCATAAATAAATGCTTCCTTTGTCCAGAGTGGGATTAAATAATTGGAAAAAAATTTCATTGTCAGAAAATAAATAATATATGAGATTTGATGAAAGTTTTCATGGAAAACCACTACAAAATATATGAAAGTAAATAAATGTTAACATTTAGGAGTCCCACTAACCTTCAAATCACAAATATTAGCAAGAATTTATATTTTTATTTTTATTTTAACATGCACAATGAAGAAACATTTTTAAGATGATATAAATGAAGATGTTCTGCATTTGTGATTTTAAAACCAAAAGCTTCTTTGACTGATGGTTCTCTATGTAGAACAATTCAAGAATAATACACCTTATACATCAAGAATATACACATCAATTCAATAATAATACATAGCAATCTAGTTAAGATTATACAGATTTCAATGGTTGATGGGATAAAATACAATTACTTACAATTTAAAATAGATGTGTAACATATCCATTAATGTAAGAATGATTTTTCATATGAAAGTTGTTGAACAATAAAAAATCAACAATTATAGAAAAAATGCATTCAGTTGATTAGCAATGGAATTTTGGCACATTAGAATAGAGGGAAAGCACATATTAAAGTAGACTTGTAACATTCTTTTTAAAATTTAGTAAAAAGAAATTATATAAAAGGGAGTTACTAATAAAATTATTGTCCTGTAATTGTCATCTACTTAGATTAGAGATTTTTCCATGCCATTACACAAGAAGCAAAAAACTATGATCCTTGTTCTTATTTAGCAATGAATTTTCTTGTTGCAAAAATTACTATATGCCATATTAATTTCTGAAATCGAAAATTAAAAAGAAATATATCATATACTACAGTGGCACATGCAACTACAAAAGAGATAAACTTGACTTAATAAAATAAGCAAAATTTAACAAGTGAAATAAAATTCAATCATAATTATTATAGCATACTAATAAGCACATTTCAGCTTTTAACAATAATACTAATGAAAAGCTTCTTATATATATTACAAAACAAAAAAAAATTTCATAATTATTTTAACTATGTTTAGTATAAGATAAAATTTATAATTTTCATAAAATTACATAATCCTAAGAAAATCAAATATATTCCATGAAATCTCAAATTAAATATGATTTCCTTATTAATGTAATTTTGTAGCATTAGATGAAATGAAATTAAACACTGTTTTTTCCAAAAATCTGGAAAGCTAATTTGCTCCCAAATAATTTGATTTACATAACATTATGAATTCTGAAACTGGATCATTTTCTCCTTCAGATCTCATTGTTCCAGTGATTTCCTCATTTTCAACTAACGGGAGAAACAAATTAACAAATTCAGAAGTGTAGGGTGGTGCAATAATGTCAAGGACTTCTGTAACAAAATAGCGTATGAGAGATATATCTGTGTCTTGACGTTGCCAACAAGCTTTGATATAATTTACAACAGAAACCGCACAGCCACGACTCAGCAAGTGCACCATCCTATCAAGCAACATTTTCTTCATTTCCAACTGTACTAATACATCTAAGTCTTCTTGGGGTGATTCAAATAAGCGAACTAGCAATTCTAAAACTTTTTGATGGAGAGTGTTATGACAAGTTGCAACTTCATCTAATAATGCCAAGTGCAGAGGTGTATGTTCAGTTGAAAGTTTAAAGTAGCTTTTTTCAGAAACAGTAAAATCAACCCATCTAACAACACCTAAAGCAACAACCGGGAATCTAATGCACTGATACAAAGTATTTAATTCTGGTATAAGCTCTGAAGATCCCTTTTTTTCATTGCATATCATATGTACCTTTTCAATGGCTTGAGTCGTAGTTTTCAACTCTTCTCTATTAATGCTTTTTCTCATTCCTTTTTTGTAAGTTTCATGAACACTTACAGCATAAGCAAGTAAAAAAATATATTTGGGTTTATGTTCGGGGTTTATTTTAGTACCTGGTTTAAATAAAGAGTCCATAAGCAAGTCTAGAAATTGTGGAACCCTGATTAATTCTACAGGAGGAGGTTCCGCAGCAACTTGGTACATTTTGTAAAGGACAGTAATATCAGCAGGATTAAGAGCATTTTTGCACAGCATTGCTGATAAGGCTTGGCAGGCTCGTGGGACAGTTGCAGCACCTGTCAAAGCCATTGTTATGGGTGTAGCATTGTGTTCTGTACCTTGCACATAGGCACTAGTTTCCTGAGAAAGACGTTTAATGTTAGATCCTCCTCTAGGCTCTTGAGCCAAAAGATGAAGCAATGCTTGACTGTACAAATAAGTATGCTCACCATGGCAAACCATTCTCGTAAACTCATGGAGATTCTTTTGGAGTTCCTCTTCACCTCCTTCTAAAAAGTTAGAAACAGATGTTTTTAAAATTCTTGAAAATACTTCAAGCTGTTGGGAAGCTGTGGAAATGCTTGTGATTTCACCTTGATAACCAGCATCTGATATTAATTTGATTGTAAAATTCAACATCAAGCAATCAGGATAATCTTCAGCTAGCTTGTAAATTAAAGACCTCCAAGTATGATGCTCAATCATTTCTGTTAGCCAACCAGGTGTTTCACCTTCTTCTGTGAAGATTGAATCTGCCTTTTTAGGATCAAAATGCCTTATAATTACTTCCCGTAAATGATCCTCAACAAGAGCTTGTACTTCAGATATTTTCATGCCAGCCATAATTAACCATTCTGCCAATAAATTCGCTGTTTGAGCAATTGCATGGTAATTTTCAGAAAGAAGATCAATAACTTGCTCTGGATTACCCCCACTTTGAAAATATCTTTTGAGCTGTGTGAAAATTTCAGGTTCCATTATAAAATCCTGGCTGCTAAATTTTTCCAAGCATTCTGCTTGGATCATTGCATTGCGAGCTTCTTGATCTTCAGTGGATGGTGATTCTGGATCATGATCCATATTGGTATCATCATACCATCCTCTGTCAATGTCAATATCATCATCATATTCATCATCCATCATTTTGACAGTTTATACTTAACAAAGTTAAATAATGTCAATTATTTTCTGATGTAAACAATGCAAACTTCCCTAGAAAAAAAAAATAAAATAGATGATTAATCCCAATATTAAGCATAAAACACAAAGAAATCATTTTGTAAGAGACAACTGAAAATATTGTGATAGATACAACAAAATAAGTTATAATAATGGTAATATATTGGACTCATCAATTAGAATCTTGTCTGTTATTAAGCAATGTAGCAAAACTAGTACTTATTTATACTTGTGAATATTGGCAACATGCTTAGCACATCTGATCATGATTCTATGTCTTTTAAAGATAATTTTGTATTCAAATACACAAATGTATAACATGAAACTGAAAAAAAGTTATAGTTTCATCAATAAAATGTAAGGAATAGCAAATTTGAGAAAAACTAATATCTTTTTGGCTCTATCTCAGTGTACGGTACGCTATTAAAACAAGATGGCGGACAAGGAGCGTACCGTTCACTGAGAATTAAGGAAATTTGAATGGAAAAATACTTGGATAACCTATATTTCAAGATGCCCCTCGATTTTTCACTCATTAAGCACAAGCTTGGGTAATGTTGAATATGATTGTAAAACATTTGTTTTTAAATTTCGGCTGTATCCCAGTGTACGATACGCTATTAAAACAAGATGGCGGACAAGGAGCGTACCGTTCATTGGGAATTAACCATCTTTTTAATCAAGAACATTTAACAAATCAATATCTTTTACACAGGAATTGCCAATGTTTATATTTCACTTCTTTAAAGTAAAAAAAATCTTTCTTTTCAAATTAATCAGTTACTACAAAATTCTGTTTAAAACTATTTAATTACACATTTAATAATAAAACATTCATTATATATTACTTGAACTTTTACCCATTAGTCTCAATTATTTTCAAATATATTTTCCTTATAATTAGCCTAAAATACTGAAACAATTAAAATAACCCTTTTATGTGGTTGGTTTCTGGTAAGAGTTACTTTTTTTTATGCAGAAAATGTTAAAACTTGATTTTTAAAATTAATAAAAAAAGACAAAAATTTATTGGAATTAAATTTTCAAAATGGTTCAAACTGAACTTTTGACTGTGTTAAGTGCAAAAATATTTTTACATTAAAATAGTTAAGGCAGATTAATATTTTCCTAAAGTGAAAAACAAATTCTAAAAATTCTCTTTTTTTATTTAAAAAGACTTTTAATAATCAAGGGCAACTTCTTAAATAGATATTTAATATCATAAATTGCATTTTATTACATTTCTTAATTTCTGTTTATATACTTTTGGTATTATTTAGGAATTATTTCATATATTTCACACATCAAATATTTTGCAGTTTACCAAATGATGAAGTGATATGATGAATTAAAAGTGACTGAAGTGATTATACTGCATGAAAAATAGCGGAACTTACATAGTAACATCACCACAGTTAATTTTAACTGTCAATTCACATGCAAACTAAGTGGATTATGATATTGCAAAAATATTTTTTAAATAGGGAGCTAAATGTGAATATTTTGCAAATTAAGAATTCACTATCTCAACTCATTCATTAAAAAAAATTAAATATTAAAATTGGCTGTGGTGACACAAATATGTAAACACCATGAGTTTTGAATTATAAGGAAAAATTGGTACTTTTTTTTACCAACCTATAGCTTTTAACAACTTAAATAGTAAAATGCAATATTTCTCTAGTAATAAGAACAAATATAAAGATAATGATGAAAAATAAATTTAATATTAAATTAGTAGGCTGTTTATGTAAGTGGTCATAGGAAATTTCATTCTGCAAGCAGGTAAAAAATAAGTACCAAGAAATTATAACAATATAAATGATGAAAATATGTGTGAACAATGCAAATGATGAAAATATACAAGTTTATGTTTTCATCATTTTTGAGTACTAACATTTTGGTCTACTATTCCCTTCCCCTTCTCTCTACATTTTAGACAGCAAAAAATATCCATGAATGCAATAAAATTAAAAAGACAAACTTAAAATAGTAAAATTTATGGTGTAGACAAATACTTATATATAACTAGAGCTTCAAGACAGTTTAGTACCTACCAAAATTGATTTTTTTTGTTATTTGACATGTGTAATTATAGAAGAAATTTTTAACACAGTAGCCATGGCAAATTTTTGTATAAGATAAATTGGATTTGTAATTATGTAATAAAGATCGAGAATAGTAAGAATATTCTGCAACATTTTACTTTCTAGCAACTCTAGTAATTACATCATCGCAAGGGAAATTAGAATATCCGATTTCAATTACACATTTTAATAATGTAAGATATTCTATAATGTGTATTTACATTTTTGAAATTGAAGTTTCTTTTTCTTTTTTTTAAGGTTGTTAGGTAATTTAAATTGTGTTTTATAATTACATTTTTACATTTGCAAAGTAGATATTACTATGTTTTCTTTAAAATTTGCATTTCCAAAATTGTTTTCCTTATTTGTAAAATTAATATTTTCTTTTTTAAAGTTCTAATATTTAAAAAATATGTGTTTATAATTTTTATTACTTATCTGTTTTAATTTCATCATTTAGATGTGTAAGCTTTTTTTTAGAAAAGAATTCATTTCTTCACAATTTTACATCGGCTTGTCAACATTTCTTCATCACCAAACACTATGAAATAAAAAAATTTGCCTAAGAGATTGCATCGCAGTTGTGCCAATATTTGTTACTGAAATCAGAAAATTATGGTATAAAAACGGATTGTTTAACAAAACAAATTTTAATCTCAATATAAATTAATTGCAATTCCATGATAAATTCTGATTTAAAGAGTTCTGACAATCTTAAAATGTCACATTTAAATATGAAGTTAAGTTTTTAAAAGATATAAATTTGAAAATTTGCATTTGCAGTTTAATTTAAATTCCGAAATATTTGCAATCTGTGTTTGTTTTGAAATTCAAATTATAAATATGAAATAAAATTCAATATTTGAACAGGATTTATTGTTATTTGCATTTAACAAGTCAAAATTAAATTTGCATTTTTTAAAATTTGGAGCTTGAGGGAGCTACTTCTAATAAAAAGTGACTGTAAGATTATCTGTGAATAATTACTTTTTAATTAAAATGTGTTATAAGTATTTTGTGCATATTAAACATGTTAGTAGTTAAATTACTCTATGGATAAAAATTTTTATGTGTGTTTATGCTGATTAATTAAAAATATTATAAAAAATTTAATTCATTACTTCCATTAGTTGACTCTCATATAAGATGTTGTTTGAAAATGTGTGTCATTGCTCATTAAATCAAAAACAGTAGTCTTCCATTTTAGACGGCTGTAAGACAACCGCCAACAAAATTGACATTATTATGATGAATGATAGTTAACACAGATGAAATAACATTAAATAATCAATTTTACACTAAATTCCTTTTGTTACAATTGAACATACATGTTTTGAATTTCCGTGTTTCTTGCTTGTTAGTGCTGATTTTTGATGTTCGAAATTTCTCACTTCTTGGTAGATTTCAGCATTTGAAATTGCCCATTAAGAAGTTTGTCAAATTTATTCCAAACAAGATATTTTTTTAAGAATGAAAATATTTTACTATCTTTTATTTAGTGATTTTTTGCCAAATTATATTAAATAAAATCTTGGAGAAGGTTTTTTGAAACAGAACAATACCTTAAAAGAGTGTTATTTAAGCTAATGCTTAGCTTAAAAATTCAGCTCTTATTGCTTAATTTTCAAAACATTGGTCAGCATCACCAGAAATATGACATTTATAAAAGGGTGTGCCATTGCTCAATAATTAAATACCAAGTACTATGATTGCTTGTTATTCAAGATACTGACTTAATATTAGTGTTCAGTTGCTAAAATTATCTAATTTGCTATTTAGGACATTTTTTAATGTTAGCTATTGTTAAATTTAAAAAAAAAAAAAAAAAAAAAAACCAATGTCATACACATTATTAATGTAGCTGTACTGCTTAGTTGTTAAAACCTATTTCTTGACATTATACGGAATGTTTTAGAATGTGACACTGGTTAATTAAAAGGGTTAAATTTCTGGACTTAGCCCACTGACAAGAGCAATAACACTGTGAAGAAAACAATATTACCAAAAGCAATACACCTTAATTTTCCAGTATCCAATAATTATAGGGGTGCTATTTCTTACTGTAAGTGAAAGAAATCCAATACTTTTGAAGTGTGAATTTTGGATCATATTTTCATTTGTACTGTGATTATTTTGTATTTATTTTTGGACTATATATCTGGCAAAATATCCCTTCTATCACTAAACAATAGGCTGAAGTGTGATTTTATCACTGAAGCCAAATATTATTAAAAACTAACGTATATGTTATTGATCATTCAAATATAAGCGGAATTGATATTGTACGGTTATTTCCCATTATCTAATATTTTTATAAACTGTATAGTTAATTTTTTAGTACTTCATCATGAAATTTTGTTGTGTAAAGTTAATAATGAAAAATAATCAAAATAGCAATATTAAAAATTCAAGATTACGCGAAATGACATAAATTTGGAAATTAAACCAGACAATAGAATACTCTATCACAATTTTAAAATATCGAAAATTATAGTTTATAAATCTAACTTAAATTTATGATTCAATTCCGTTGCTTTTATGGATGTTTATTGCCGCCAAAAAATGTAGCGTCCTATAAAATAGTTTTATGCATAATTGTATAATATTAAATTACAGAGAAAGATCTCGATTAAAAGAGCACCTTAATATGCCATTCTTGAAAGTGTATAACTGAATTTAAGCAATATAAATACTATATTCCTAGTATTTACGCACTTGATAAAAAGCAGAACTCAAACATTTAATTATTTTATAAAGTAAATAAAATTCAGAGAAACTCAACAGTATTTCAACAATATACACATACGAACATTACTGAAAATGTTTAGTTAATTACTAATAAAAAACAAAGTTAATAGCTATCACCAAAAATATATAATTTGCACAAGACTTTTGGTTTTCAAATAATTTGTTGATGACCGTGACGTATCCTAAGGCAATCCCTAGTTGAGTTGTTTAATAACTTATCATTTTAAATTAAAAAAAAATTGTATTTGTTAAAAAACTATTCCAAGCAATAATTGTGCTTAAAAAATGTCAAATTTACTAATATATATGCATATGATAATAACTTTTATTATAAATATTTGGGGTGAGAACACCAATATTAGACTTAATTAACTTTTATAAAAAGACGCAAAAACTAATGATAATTGGCTGTAAAGTGACGTCATTACCGCTTATCTAGATTCCACGAGTGAAAGCTGGTTTGGATAGTTAGATGAACAAATCAGATTTCAAAAGTAATAAAATATGGTAAATTTAAACATTAGAGTTCTTTTTTTGGACATAGATATCTGATTATTACAATAAATAAGTTACACAATTTTCGTTTCAGGAGCTGTGTGATAAATGTATATTTTAAAAGAAATATATTTATATTGTCAATTAAACTTGAGCATTTGGAGAATAAAACTTATCTACATAATTAATTTTGTGAATCATATAATGATTTTAATTATTGATTATTATTTTTTTTTTTAATAATTAGGGTTAATCTGCGCTTTAGGTCCCCTACTTCACCAACTCACGAATTTGAAGCGTTTTCTGGCGCATGCTCAATAATTATTCGTTTCTTTTAGTCTTTTCATTGGTCGCTAATTAAATTTCACTTTGAAATAGCGGTAGAATTTTCGCCATAGCATCGGTGTTTTTGAAATCGCGCCAAGAAGGGGAGATAAAGCACATTTTCACCATAATTAGTTTTTAATATTTGATAATTGTCTGAAGTTTTATTGATAAAATGGGGAAGGTTTGAAAATTTTATTTTTGTTCTCTCGATACATGCTTCATATTTATAATTTTATGGCATTTTTTGAGAGTTATAAAAACCTTAGAAATTGCCACTAATTAATTAAGGATTAATTATATACAAATATTTTTAAAAAAATTGCTTAATTTCAAAGTTTATGTGTTATTTATAGTTATTATTATTGAATTATAATTCAATAACAGTTCTGTGAACAAAAAAATAACTGTAATTAATTAATTTTCAAAAGTAATGTTTTCATTTCTAATATAACTTTGATTAAATTAAAGTGCAAAATTTTAAGTGCCTCTAGGCATGCTATTTAAAATGAAGTGTATTTTCCCCCTTTAAAAATAACGTATGTCTATCATCGTAAAATCATTCTGAAAAAGATTTTAATGCTTGCCAGTTAATTTAAAAATATAAGTGCCTAAAAGAAGAGTTTACATAAATTTAAAGTTTAATATCTGTATAATTACCGAATGAAATTTAAATTAAAATTTTGTACACGTTATTTTTAAGTAAATAACTTTCTATATAAAATAAATATTGTTAAAATTCATTGTGTACTTAAAGGTTTATTAGTAAAGTTACTATCACATAAAATACAATTCTTTCTTTCACCCCCCCCCCAATATATTTTTCTTTGTTTTTATCTTCTGCATGGTTCTAAATTGTTTAGATATTTCTTAAATAAAAGTTTGTTTCCTCAATTATAACACTTTTATAAATAATTAGTTCCATTTCTAAAATGGAACTAATGTTAATAAGAATGTTAATAAAAAATGTTAATGTAAATAAGAATGTTAATAAAAAAAATAAAAAAAACCCTTCAAATTTAAAAAGAAAAATTTATTTTAATATTTTAATTGATCAAAGTTGATGGAATTTGAATGAAATAAAAAGTGAACAGCAAATTTTGAATAATTTCATAGATTCATCAAATCATAACTTGAGGAAAGGCATTCATATGATTATTAAAGATTTGTTTTAAGCGATATTTTCCCTGTAAATAGTTTATTTTGTAGTTTTTTGGTATTTGTGGTATATCCAACTACATAATTGATCACATGACTGTTGTCCTCATGCCAAACATTGATCATTGATTATCGAAAGCTGACTTAATTTGAATTTCAACACTGTATATGTTTAAATTTAAAAACTTACAAATATTTTCGAGATGTAATTCATTGTTGAACACACGAAATATACTGTAATGGTTTCGACGTTTGCATGATGGCGCAGGGGAAACAGTGAGACGACGTCAGATGGCTTTGGTTTTTGAAGAGGAAGGAAGAGAATTAAGATGTCTATGGAAAATGTTTTCGTGAATAATAATATTTAATGTAACTTTATTTTTGAATTCTTAGTGCATTCCTAGAAATTGTGCACTCCAAGAAGATAATAAATTATTGGATGCTAAACCATGTGTCATCAATTTACGATACAAATTTCATTCAACAGATAATGAAGAATGGTGGCAGATTGAGTGATTAGAAAAGTCTTGTGTATTCTGCAATAGTAATATTATTTGTAGCACCTATCTGGTTGAATAGGAAAAAGAAATAAATTCCATAAATAGCTCGAAAGTAATTTATTACCATGTAATGTACAACTTGAGCACAACATAGATTTATAGACAGAAATTAAAACAAAATGAAATCTAAATATATAATGTTAAAGTGAAAAGCGTTAACATGAGAGTCATTAATATATGTCTCATTCCTAAGGTTGTTGGAGAGGGGCTTATTTCCTTGTCGATGACGTCATGGGTGTTGCTGTAGACAGGGGGTGCTATAGACCCCCCTCTGGCTCCGCGGAAGTCTAGTCAAGGAGTTAGGATTGAGATTAAGAAGCCTCTGTGGCTATCGACGTGGTCTTCCTCTACTTTTCAAGGGAAAAACAAGACCTTTATCTCTAGATGATTGTTGAAAGGCCTTCAACATATTGGTAAGATTGGTTCAACATATGGGCATACATTTTTTACTTGTTTTGGTTTTGATCCAAACTTTATCGCCTGGTTGAAATGCTTCTTGTCGAAGTACTCCTTTCTAGAATGTTTTTTCTCTACACGTTCTTTAATTATGGGTGTAAGTCGTGCAAATTCTTTCAAGTATGGAGTTATTTCTGAGGCACAGATGTCGTTATTAATAACACCTCTAATATGATAGACATCATCTGTGGTTCGAAGCTCTCTTCCGAAATGAAGGTAGGGCGCCGTATGACCTGTATAGCGCCCCCTGTCTCAGCAACAACCATGACGTCATCAACAAAGAAGTCAGTCTCTTACCAGCAACCATAGGAATGAGATATATATTAATATGACTCTTATGTTAAATCTTTTTCCTTTATGTTTAGATTTCATTTTGTTTTATTTGTAGTATATAGATCTGTTTTGTACTCAAGTTGTATATTAAATGGTAATAAATTACTTTGAGCTATTTAAGGAATTCATTTCTTTTTCCTTTTCAACCAGATAAATGTAACCATGATCATAAATAAACCAGACCTGTAGAATCACATTTTGCAGTGTTTAAAGCAAAACGTATCATGGGTAGTTTGTTCTCCCAAGTATCATGCGAGTCACCAACAAGAACTGATTATTTGCGTTTTAGGTTTTGATTTTTCCGTTCAGCAGGATTTGCTTGAGGGTGATACAAAGGTATAAGTTCTTGCTTAATATCCAGGATGTTGCAAGTTTATTGCATTACAGCACTGACAAATTGTACACCATTGTCATTGATAAGCCTTCTAGGTAAGCCATAACGTAAAAACACTTCTTTTATCAATATTTTAGAAGAATTAATAGCTGTTGCCTCTTTTTAGGGCAAAAAGTTCTACCCATATTGTACTGGTATCTTCAACAAGAAAAATCCATCTTTTCCAGTTAAATTCTTTGGAAGAAGACCAAACAAGTCTATTACCAACGTCTCAAATCTTTGAGAGTAAATGCGTGTTCTGAGTAATCCAGCACGTTTCTGATTGTTAGGTTTGTACCGATTGCATTCAGCACAATTTTTCATGCATTCGGTGATAAACTTTCTCATACCAGGAAAGAAATCCCTAGAAGAAATTTTTCGATACGTATTCTCAGCTCCACAATGTCCTGCAGTGGGAGAATCGTGATATTGCTGTGGAACTCGTTGTCGCTCATGACAAGGGACAACTAGCTGTGCTTCTTCTGACTCTGTTTCAGGTGATTAAGATACAGTATTCCCTCATTCACCAGACAACCTCTATTTCACATAATTTTCATCTTTACGTTCACTTTCAAAACACTCTATAATATTTCTTATATCCCCATCCTTCAATTGTTCTTCGCGAATGTCAAGATTTCTGGGATGGTAAATCTAGGGAAATGGTGTTTAAGTTACAAGCAAATTTGTCCATTGTATGAAATGGTCTGAAATTACATAACATTTTCCTCAAGTATAAAGAATCCTCGGGTGATATGACTTGATTTGAAGAGCCTATCGAACCAAGCGTCCCGATGGCGATTTAATATTCATAAGCCACTTCAAGGGTTGGTGATCTGATGCAATAATGATTTCTTGATTTTCTACATAGCCACAGAACTTCTCAAGATCCCATACTGCTGCTAGTGCTTCTCTTTCGGTAGTGGAATAATTTCTTTCTGCCGAATTGAGTAATCGACTGACATACTCAATCGCATGTTCTTCCTGACTTTATCCTAGGATAAGGACTGCTCCTAGAGCGTAATTACTGGCATCAGTTCTTATAATGAATGGTTTAGATCCATCTGGCTGAGACAACACAGGTGGTGATATCAACCATCTTTTTAACTTTTCAAATGCTTTTTGCTCTGTGTCACCCTAAGTCCATTGTTTATTCTTTTTAGTTAAGTTACCAAAGGGCCTAGGAACTTAAACAAAATGTGGGACAAATCTCCGGAACAAGGAACAAGTCTTTAGGAAGGACTGAACTTCTTTAAGACATTTTGGTGTTGGAATTTTTTGAATAAAAGATACTTTGTCAGCATCCACTTCTACACCTTGTTCAGTTATCCAACGACCTAAATATTCACTCTGTCACAAGAGAAATGGCATTTGTTTCTGTTAGCGTTCAGTTTAAACATAGAAAGTCTTTCAAACACTTTTCGCAAATCTGATAAATGTTCATCAAAAATTTCTAATAATATAATGACATCGCCAAGGAACGACAATGTAAAAACATCTGTAAGACTAGATCTAAATTTATCAATGAGTCGTTGAAAAGTTACGGGTGCATCACTCAAATCACAAGGGAACTGGGAAGATACGAATGTTGATTCCATCTGCAACGAAGATTGATTCCTTTTTTAGTTATAATTTTAAGTCAATTATGATATGATCATCAGGGAAATTTCTCATTAGACAAAACATTTTCAAAAGCGTCATAAATCATTTAATAAAAATTTAATAAGTGAGACATATATATTAGGTTGGGGAAACAATTATCTATTATTTTTTCGGTTGACGTCTGTAGTGATCGCTATCTCGTGAGGTATCTATCAAACAATTTCAAATTTATGCTTATTGAAAAGGTGACATTTGACACTAAAATATTCTCCTGCGGTTTTTTGTTTGATTAATTCAGTTATGAGTACAAGGTTTTAAAAATAGATGACAACAAACAGAAAATTCGATACATTTTAGTTTTTCTTTTATAATGGCGATAATGCTAACCAGGTGACAAGAATTGTGAAAGGTGTTTATCGTCCTATATATGACTGTAACAACCAGTTACGCACAATTTTGGTTTCGTCGGCTCCGTTTGGGTATTTGGATGCTAAAGATGCACCTCGCATGGATACAACATCGTCGAGAATGTCTATAAAATATCAAAAATTATCAAAAATGACAGCATGTCAGCAGTCGTAGCTGAGACCTAAAAATCTACATGAAAGCTGTTTTAAACCTTTTTACAAAGCGAATCTGAAAGAAGTTACAAAAAGTTCACGTAAAAATAATGGATTTCTTTTTCCCCAACCTAATATTTCTTCTTACTTAATGTAATAATTTGAACATGTGCTTCAGTTTATTTTGCAAATATGTTTTCCTATCCTAAAATGAACAAATTTAATTTTGTATGTTTTAACATCCTTTCAAATGAAAATATTAATTCCAACGATTTAATAACATTTGCATGTAACTCGAATATAAATCTCAAGTTTTTATTTCATCACAATAATCAAAAATACGATTTTTTTTTTTTACATTTTATTTTTGACTTTTAAATGGCCAACACTACGTATATAACTCTGTAATTAGTGTGTCTTTATTTCTTTATTCATCTAAGTAGAATTAATCACATTTTTTGCAATTCTACTGTAGATAATTATTTTAATAGTGAAAGAATTTTTTTTAAAACTGTTTTCTAAAGCTAACCAGCACTCAATTGATTCTTTTTTGTATACATTTCATTAATTTAATTACAGAACAAAAACAGAAAATTATTAAGTGATTTCCTTTAAAGGGAAATAAATTATAGATACGTTTTATGCATATTTTTTTTATAGACTTAAAAATAATATTGTAATGTATTACCACTAACTAAATGATTGGCTTTCTTAATAAACGTTTATTCAACCATTCATGGGCAAGACCCTCATTTATGTGGTGTGTGTGTGTGGATATTTTAAGCATTTAGTAAACTTCTTTAAACTGTAAATTTCAGGTGATTTATATAGCACCTTCTACTTTAAATACAGAAATGATAAATATAAAAATGAATGAATTAAAATATTTGTGAAAACGCACACCAGTGAATTCCTTTATATGTATTTTTATTTTGATATCTTTTCATTTCCTTTAATTTGCATATCAATGATATTTGATTTAAATTTGGAAGCAAAAATTAGAAGATGACGAAATACTGCAGCCCATGCTCGGGATTTATTATCTTATTTCTGCAAAAATTTAGGCCATGTAATTTTGTATCAATTTTATCTCTCAAAATTACACTTAAAGATTAAATTACAATTAAATTTGTTCTCAGTTTAGAGCAATTATAAGCGTAATTTAATGTTAACTTTGAATTCAACTACCAAAGAAGGTAGAAAAGAAGGCTTGGCAAAGAAGGAATTATATTTTTAAAATATAAAATATTATAAGTACACCTATCCCCCGATTTACATGATACTCGGTTTACACGATTTCACTTTTACATGGTTTTTAAATTTCAAGGCCATCCTCAAGATTTACATTACGAAAATGTGCAAGTTGCATTTTTACCCAAGAATACGACTTCTTTATTGCAGCAAAATACGGATTTCACTACCAAGGTTCGCCCATCTGAAGTTGTTTCTAATTCATCTAACATCGAACTTGAATCGCATCAACCTCTATCGAGTGATAAAAGTGATATCATACCAATCAGGAATAAAAGATTATGAGTCTACGAAAGTGATAACAGTAACTAAATTTCACAACTTAAATTTTTTAATTTATATTTCTCGTTTCTATATGTAAAATGAATTACATACATATACCTTTATATTTTTGTCATTTTATAAATAGACAGTTATTTTTATGTTTTTAAGATATATTTAGTTTTATTTTACTTTGAAATAAATGACTGAATTATGCACATTTTAGTTTGTTTTCAATTTACACGGTTTTCTAAGGAACCTATCTTCAGTGTAAATCGGGGGATTACCCAAGAATACGAATATATTGTTAGTTTTAAAATTGAGACAAACATTTTTTAGTTAGTTTAAATTAAATCAGGATTAGGTACAAAGTTTGGCGTGATTCTTCAATGCGTGCAGATTTATTTGATTCAATAATTTCTGCATTAAAGAAATGCATTATTAAATTGTAAAGTAATTATGATGAGCTGCATGTCTAAAATATAAAGTTTTCAGTGTTGATGTTATTTTTGTGATAAACAACGCAAGCTTTTTATTACTTATTTCTAATCAATATAGAAATAAATAAACTACTATTGACAAACTTTCCTGATTAAATTTTAAATTTTGTTGAATGAGTGAATTGGTATCGAAAGCATTGAGAATATTTTTTAAATGATATACCTCCATTAGCACATCTTACTGTGTTTCAACTTGAATGCAAATATCAAAGAGCTATAATGATAGACACTGGGAACATAATTTTGTATAAAAATGATCTATTTTAAAATATTACAGAAGAAACGGGGCTATACACGGAATAAATCCTCGTGTAAAAAGTTTCCAAATAGAATGTTGAAAGATGAAAAGCTTCGACGACAATTATAAATATAATCATAATAATATAATATTTATACATATTTGCGATTTATAAAATTTTTTTCTGGGAAATTTACTCTCACTTTTAACACCAAATTACATAAAGTTAAATTAAAATAAAGTTTAATTTTAATATCTGAAGTTGTTGACAAGTAAATGAAGTTGTCAATAGTGAGAAAAAATTATCTTTTATATTATTATCTAAAGAATAAACTCTAAATTCTTAAAATATTCATTTATAATTATTTCTTCTAAGAAAATCCTAAAGATACGATGATAAAATGCGTTTTGTCATTATCAATATCGTCCTGTAAATTTTTTAGCCACTATGCAATATAAAAGTTAAAGTAATTCAAATTTTAAATGTTATACTAAAATAATGCACATTGTTCTTACTTTAGTCATTAAAGAGCCGCCCAACCTTTCTAGTGGTTAGTGTAACGGACTACGGATTGGGAGGACCTGTGTTCGAATCAAGGCTCGGGCATGGATGTTCTTTCTCTTTCTCTCTCTCCGTGTTACTTGTCCTTTCCTCAGTTGATGGATGAATGTGACTCGCACTATAAAAGGGTTGGTGGTGATGTGGTGTGGACGATGCTACTCGTACCTCCGTGACTTGGTTCACTGGTGCCCACCGGGTCACAATAAAATGAGTAGCAGTTTCTGGCCTTGTTGCAGCTAATGTACTTACTTGCTCAAGGGTACCCGTCATTAGAAACAAAAAAAAAAAAAAAAAAGATTGTTGATTGTTTCGTTTTTTTTTTTTTTTTTTTTTTTTTTTTTTTATGAAATTCAGTTTTCAATTTAGGAGAAAAATGTTATTGTTAAAGCAAGAGAGAGAGCTTAGTAGCCAAAACACAGAATGCAAATCTAATCATTAAATCAGCACTTTTTTAAAACCATTCTATTGGTTGCTGTGAAAAGTAGGGAAGGGACTACATTGAAACACTGACGTCAGAAATACCTCTGCACTTTTTTACCGGCCGCAATATGAGAAACTCGAGTTTTACAGGAGGTTCACTTGCGAAAATCGTTTCATCAAATGTATGTTATTATTTGATTATAATTTTTTACATTATCAGAGTTTCTGTGCTTAATCTATTAAAATAAACTCTAAGATGTATTTCTGAAAGATAATTGTTGTTCATTAAATGTGGTATTGTATGAATCCAGATGATCTTATAAAAATGGTTTATGAACAATTTAATGAATTAAATAATAAATATTAATTTCAGCAATGTATTTTAAAATAATTAGTGGTACATAACCTTAGTTCTTAGCTCAATTTTAAGTAATTCTTTTTTTTTTATTTTCATTATAAATTAGTGGATGATAAAGAGTAAGCTGTATAATAATGGTTTATAAACTCTTGAAATGTTTTAAGTATCAAGTATGTCTAGTATTCAGTGTTATAATATTTTGTGAACTGTATTCATTCAATACTTTGCTAGAATTCACAATACACTTCTATAAGAACTGAGGATATATGTTATATCAATTCTAAATCGTTTGTTGAATTGAAACGATTTATTTTTTTTATTAACAAATATAATTTATTCTTCATTATGATTTTCCAATTTTATTAAATTTATTGATATTAATGGATGAATATCAGCCTCCAAAGTAATTGTTATATTATAAATATATTTTAATTAAGCGTAAAAATTATTATATTTTAACATTAATTCCCTTATTCAATTAATAAGTTGTTTCAGAAATTGTGTGAAAATTTTCTATAGTTAAAAATATTTTCTTAGTTTTATTATTTCGTTTTCCATTTTTTCTCATCAATGTTATTTTATTCAAAAAGCCAAATTTAAAATACGTAGATATGAGTTTTGATTTGTTTTATGAAATAATAAACTATTTTATTTAATTTTGTCAGTTATTGTTAAATTTTGAATTAATGCTTTTAAATTCAGTATTCTGAAACTTAAGGAAAGTTTCATTAAAGTCTTCACACTACGGCATTGTTTACAAACTGTTGCTATTTATTTCAAAATCGTACTTTAAACCAGGGGTCGCCAAACTTTTTTGATCATCGCCCCCTATATAATTTTTCGAAATCTCCATAGACCCCCACAAAGGTAATTAAAATAAAACTAATATATTAATCTAAATATTTAATAAATCGGAAGCAGTAAGCAAAGTAGCTACAGATTTTTTTACTTCTTAATGAGATGAGTGTGCTTGGTGTTTCTTGGCAAGGTTCGCTATATTGAGTTCGAAATTAGTCAATTTTAACCGTAAATCCCCTCGAAACCCATAAGGAAAAAAGGGGCAGATTGTTTTCTGATTTATTATTTTATTTTATATAAAGAATATAATATTAAGTCAATTATAAAAATATTAAAAATTTTTACGTACGCAGTTAGATATGTGTGATTTGCGTATTAAGAACTGTTTTTCCTTCGAGTCCCAATAGACCCCTAGGGGTCTATATAGACCACTTTGGCGACCCCTACTTTAAACTATAGTGGATACTATTTTAAATTCACGAACGCACCTAACAATAACAAATTACTGTTTATGCATTTATAAACTAATTTTACCAAAATATAATTAATCTTTTGTCATTGAAAATAACATGGAATAATTTGCTTTATAAGTTTCGGGTTTTTTATAATCAAATTTAATCTTATTTAAAATCTAAATGGTTATGTATTTCAATTTACATGTTATGTTTTAAGATTTGGTAAAAGTAAATAATTTTAACCATTATAATTGCATTGAAGGTAAGGTCTTGTATTGTTAGGAATTATTATTTCATTTTCTTTTTAAATGTAAAAATTATTTATTAACATAAAAGTGAATACAATATTGAATGTATATTTATTTTTATTGTTTGTTTTATAAGAGATATCAAATAAAAATTTTCGTATATCTATTGTTGTTAATGACATTTGGCAACGCCAAGCCCGCCTGTCGCAGAGACTAGGCGAAAGAAGTTAGAGAGGGAGCGTCTTCCGTTTTTTTAATAGAGCACCCTCAAACGAAGGTGGTCATATATCTAATGAAAATATATAAAAAAAATAAATTATTATATCTAACGATAATATAAAAACCAAAATAAATAATTTTTTAAAATTAGTTTTAAATGTTCTATTTCTAATATAAGTTAAGATTTATATTTTATTTTTCTCAAATGAACCAAAATAGGCTCTCTACTGAGTTCTTTTATTGTGCAAAAGTATGCATTTAATTCATTATAAAGATATTTTATCATTATATTGATTAATATGAAATATAAGTATACATAATATATATATATATATATATATATATATATATATATCCTAGTGATAATATACATAACTGTAATTTAAATTTTTTTTATCGATTTTTAAAGTATTTAATTAAAATGTGAAGTTGTACATCTATTTAAATGTCAAAAGTTATGGACATATTAATTAAAAACATATATTTTTGTTTTATATATTCAGTGTTTGAACACAATTTAAAATTACAAATAATATACATTTTGAGTGGAATTTTATGAGAAAAAATAATATTGCTGTTAATACTTATGTTTTATTATCCTGGAGAAGCTCCTTTACTTTAATTTGAAGATGAAATTATTAAATTAGTCATTCATAAAAACTAATTTAAATTTTTAATATGGACGTTTTGAAGTTGTGGGAAATTTATGATGTAAGGATGATAATGATATGACATAAAGAGTGAAAAGATCTGTTTTTATATTCATTGGTAAATTTTTAATTTGTTTCCAAAGATTTAAACACAAGTTTGTTCAAAAAACGTTATTAAAGTTATGATTTATATTTTATTTTCCTTATTCTATCCCTTATGTTAAAATAAATGGTGGGTATATAATTGTAAAATCGGTAAACTATTCGCATATTAGTCAATTGAAGTTTTTTTTAAACTATATATAGATTTTTATTATAATACAATAATTCTCCTATTAAAATACAATAATATCCATAATCATAAAGTAAAAAATTCTAATTTTAACAAAAATATTGCCTTTGTCTGCGAGAAATTTTTAACTAATAATCTAAATTAGTTGATAATAACAAATTTCGTTTTTATTAATCGTGGAATTTGAAGTAGATATCTAATTATTTTTATATATATGTATCTTTATTTCTGCTACAAATGAGGCTTTTGGCATTTTTCATACTATCATATGTCTCCAAATTGATATCTTTACTATTTGATTTTGCATTACACTTTATAAAAAAAGTTAAGAAACTAATGTTTGACACATTAGCTAACTTAGTTTTCATTTAATTGTGAAATTGCAAAATTTAGTTTAATCTTAGTTTAGGAATATAGTTTTGTTCTATGTAATTATTTTTCTAAGTAAATAATTGTCTGGGTAAGTACTTATTGAACTATTCAGAGAATGAATTGTGTGAAAAAAATCTTCAGTTAAAGTTTTTTTGATTTTTAAAACTAAAAATAATTAATTAATGCATTTGCCAAAAAAAAAAATATATATATATAAATTATTCTTTAAAGTAAATGGTTTTATAAGTTATTATTGTTGACTTTTTTACACTCGTTTATAAAGTTTGTAATTCTTTAATTTAGGAAAACAATGTAAATAATGAATTTTTGGGAAGAAAATCAAAATTGTTAATTTACAAGTATAAAACAGCAAATGTGTTTAACTGTATTTCAGTAACTTTAGTTGTTTTTATAACTTTGTCTGTGATAACTTTAAGTATCATTTTATATATCAATTGTAATTTAATAACTTAGTCTGATTTTATATATCTTTGGGATCATTTTCACATACTGAACCTGTATCTTGTATTCTGAACAAAATTATCCTTGGTTATCTCTTAGGATTGTGGGTTATATCTTTTGTTGATATAAATTAAAGAAAAAATTAGGAGCAATAAAATATTTTCATAGAATAAAAAACTAAATATTCTCATTGAAATGTCTAAACACCGAATCAGTTAAATTATTTTTGTTGTCAGATCGATTAAACCACACAGTTAGTGAAGGAATCTTATTTTACAAATAGTTTTCAATAAAACAAAAGCTTACAAATTCAAAACGAGTTTCCTCGATGTCAGGATCGAATCATCAAAGTGTCATGTTTATTTCGATGTTATGTCATTGTATTATTATAAAGAATTCAGAAAAGTATACATAATGGAAATGTAATGATAAATATTGTTTCCATAATTATACACAATTGCATTCTTAGAGAAAGTATTCTGTTTGTATGGTGGTTGTATGTTTTTATTTTCAATGATTTCCAAGCTCATCTACTATAAATCACAGAAAAGTATTTTATATTTTTAAGTGAACCTAAACACCGCAGCAGAAATAACAGTTATTTACTTTTCCAATGAGCTTGTACAGATTCTTAAAAAAATGGTACTTTTGTGTAGTGCTGGGATACTGTAAGATAATCTTCGTCAGTAAACGTGACAAACTTAGACTAGTCCTATTGTTTAGGTTATTCAACTCAATTAATTCAATATTTATTTAAAATATATTAACATACTAGGTTATTTGTTTAGGTCTAAAAATTTGTTATAGCTTTTTATATTATTTACACATTTACAAAATCACTTTAAAAGAAAGACGTGATTAGATAAAAGTTTTTATTTTGACCAAAAACAACCTTGAAATAATATTTTAATAAACTGCACGCGCTTTTTCTAATCTTTGTTTTCTTCATAGGTGACTGTCACTTAATGTACGTCAATTTGCATTAACTTTGAATCTAACTGCAACAATGATTGTTTTATGAATTCAGATTTGATGTTTACACATTTCACTGAGAATATTTAGTAATTAATATATGACACAGTTTTTGGGAACTAAATATTTGTTTGTTTACTTTTAACGAAACACCCCATATCTTTCATTGAAAATTAACCAGGCATTTGCTAACGCAGAATATCACAATTATAAATCATTAGCACTTGTGGATCAAATTCCTTTCTTATTGTTCAACTGTTGCACTTGAAATTACGGAAGAAAAATTAATAAAGGAATGATTTGATCTTATCTTCCTAGATTAAACGGTAAGAACAGTGAAAGATATTTGCAAATTTGATATAGTAGGAGTTATCGTTATTAAAAAAGGGCAAGTCTCTTATTCATCGCATCATTTAATGAAGCTTCCAATTTTGAACTAATTCGTAACTGCTTAAATTTATTACAATTCCATAGATATCAATTTGAGATATTTGATAACTATTTAGCACTGAATATTTGATAATTGTAGAAAACATGTATCTTTTTACATATGCTTATGCAGCAACACTTCATCCTCACTCCACGGGGTCCCTGGTGCTAGATCAGACCTGTGGGCTCGTGCACCGACACTTTGAGCCTCACTCCACGGGGTCCCTGGTGCTAGATCAGACCTGTGGGCTCGAGCACCGACACTTTGAGCCTCACTCCACGGGGTCCCTGATGCTAGGTCAGACCTGTGGGCTCGTGCACCGGCACTGGAGCCTCACTCCACGGGGTCCCTGATGCTAGATCAGACCTGTGGGCTCGTGCACCGTCACTGGAGCCTCACTCCACGGGGTCCCTGATGCTAGATCAGACCTGTGGTCTCGTGCACAGACACTTGAGCCTCACTCCACGGGGTCCCTGATGCTAGATCAGACCTGTGGGCTCATGCACCGACACGGGAGCCTCACTCCACGGGGTCCCTGGTGCTAGATCAGACCTGTGGGCTCGTGCACCGACACGGGAGCCTCACTCCACGGGGTCCCTGGTGCTAGATCAGACTTGTGGGCTCGTGCACCGACACGGGAGCCTCACTCCACGGGGTCCCTGTTGCTAGATCAGACCTGTGGGTTCGTGCACCGACACTGGAACCACTCAAAAAAATTATTTTATTAAGAATGTATATTTAGGGGTTCCGCAAACACACATTATTTTCATTCTCATATACTCACTGATGAGCGATAAATCGTAGAGGGAGAAAATGCCTAAGTCGCTAAACGAAGGTCTGTAATAAGTAATTTCATTGTGACATTTACATGAAGGACTTCGTAATGTGGTAATATTCTTTTTTTTTCAATTTGAACTTTGTAAGAAATAAAGTTTGCAATTTTTAATTTACCGTAGAATGCTGAATATGCCAATTTTTTCAAGAAAAAAAGCCTAGTAACCACAGTCGAATATGCAGAAATGAATATAAACTGTAATTATAAGTTAATGAAAATAAGTAGACATGCAGAGTAGTATTTTATAAACAATAAACGAGTATTCGACATTTAAAATTGCATTATGAAAAATTCGTATGGCGAAATATCTATGCAAATCAGAAGCCTTTTTGAAGCCATTATTAAACTGTTGTGGGAGTATGTTAAAAATGTAAAAAAATGAGGGAAAAGTTAGAAATATTCGGAAGAATACGAAATTATTTCTAACTTGGCGCTGTTTCGACTGCAGGCACCATGACAATCACACAAGTAGTAACGGAAATAAAATATATCTTACAAGAATTTACAATACACAAGAGTTGTTTTTAACATTTTGGATACATTTGACAAGTGAGACTCGTCATCTGCATACTTGGCGATATTACTGTGAAAGATTCTGACTTGTCATCTGAATTATTAAACTATTTAATTTAATATTTATTTATATTTTGTAACTGAAATGCTGCTTCAAAAATATATTTATATCAGCAATATAAAGATATTTTTGAAACAGTATTTTATGTTAAGCATATTCCAAATAAAAACGCATTACATGTTAATCCACATAGCGATTAATTGAACACGTTTCATGGACACATGTTAAAAAATCATCAAATAATTCAGTACTCAATGGGTTAATAGGAAGTTTTTAAAATTTTTTAAAAAAAGTGGATCGATTAAAAGAATTATTTTGCCATATAAAGTTATTATCGCCAATTAAATCTATAAACATGATAAAGCACTTTTTATACTACATTTATGAACGCGTAACTATCATTGTTTAGTATTGCAACGCTCCGTCGGGTTTCATTTTTTTATCTTTGCTTTTTTTTTACCTTGGAAAAATTAAATAAATAAATAATAAAAAAATACAAATCTCCTGTGATATGGGCGCGTCTTTGCTGATGTTGCTATTTCAACTGACATACGAAAACATACGACATGCAAAACAAGGCATACGTAAAAATTTAAAAGTTCCAGATGGGCAAATAAAGATCTTTTCTTGATTTGATTCATGAACCTTTACCTGATGATAACATGCTCTTAAGTTTATTGTAGACATGTATTTTGTCGACTTGGCTTCAATCAATAAATCATCCATTCTAGGTAGTGGATAGTTATCCGGAATAGTTGTTGAGTTTAACTAGCGGTAATCAACACACAATCTGATGGTACCGTTCGGTTTAGGAACTAATACCACAGGACTTGCATAAGGAGATTCACACTCCTCAATTATTCCTTCTGTTAGTAAGGAATCTAGCTCTTTCTTCCACAATTCTTTCTTTGCAGTTGTCATTCTATATGGCGGTTCGGCAACAGGTAGGCTATTCCCGGTCTGGATTCTATGTTCAATAAAAGAAGTAGGTTCCCCCCCCCCCTGGCTTGAAGCTACTTTCATATTCTTTCAGCAATGAATTTAATTTTTGTTGCTCTCTTGTCAAGTGTTTTCTTTCATCATCCCTCAATTTCACGGAATTAGAGAGGTTTCTGAAATTTCAGCAGACATATCAGAAGTTTATTTCTTCGACATTATTACTTTTGCAGTGTTTACGGTTTCGGATGGTTCACGATAAAATGGGTAAAGTCTGTAGGGATATTCACTATAATGCCATTTTGGATGTTTAGCACAATACCAGCCGCCTGATGAAAGTCAGCACCAAGCAAGGTTCTACTGCCTTTAACGCGTTTGGTAACGCAATAAATTTCACATGAATTTTCTTTCCTTCTAGATTAAAATTTACGACTGTTGTCAAATCTGGAACATTTCTTTCTTTTTAATAGCTAGTAACCATAATAATATAATTCTTTTGAAATTTGACACCTTTCTCTTTCAATGAAGTATAAAATCTCTCTCCCGCTATGGAATTTGATGCACTTGTGTCGGCACAAAAAGCTGCTTTTTCACCACAAGCAGTTAAAAAAAATGAGCTGGACAATGAATCCGAAGCTTGCGATGTATACAAGTTTACACCATTAACAACTTTTTTAGCCTCTTCTTTTAATTTCTTGCACTTTGGACACTTAGACTGAATAAAACCAATATTACCACATCCATAGCAATGAACAGAAAATCATCTCTCTGGGTTGTCTTTAGTAAATTTTGAACTTGAAATTTTGAATTGGTTATTTTCTCTAGAGTTCGGAGGTTTGTACTTTCTTTCTGAAGCAGATTTAACATAGAAATTTGTCTTCTTTGCAAAGGTAAGTGAATTTTTCTTCATTCCCAGTCTTAAATTTTCAGCTTAAGCTTCTTAACCCAGTCTTAAACTTTCATCTCAACTTAATTCCAAGTCTTAAACTGTCAAGCTTTCCTGCATGTTCTAACGGATCATTCAGCTCTGACCATTGATCAACAAAATGTTCTCTAACCTCTAAAGGTGTTCTTTTCTTTAACTTATCAGCTATGATTAAGTCTTGTAATTTCTCAAAAGAGATGATATTCAATTCTTTTACCCATCCTTCGGAATACAATTTAATTACAAAATAGAAGTCTTTACATGTTACTTCTGCACTTTTCTTGTGTTGCGAAAGCATCTACCGAAACCTATCTGGTTTAAGTCTCTAACACTCTACAAGAGTATATCTTTCACCTTTGAGTAATCTTAAATAGCTTATTCATTTTCTCTAGCAATTGATTTATTTCGGATGGCAATGAGCCTATCAAGTACGTCATCCAATTCATTTCAGGTACATTCACTAATTTTAATTGACGTTCAAATATTGTCAGATAAAGACGTAGTTTATCTTCATTCAGATTAAATTTTGGGAGAATTCGATTCAGGTCCCAATTTGTTTTCTGTTTCACTTGCTGGAGCAGTGGCAGTGGATAGGGATAACTTCTGACCTTCCGCTTGAAATCTTAAATGTTGCAATTCGCGTACGCTCTTTCTTTTTCAATGCGTAGTTGTTCCTCTTCTTTTTCTATGGCTAGTTTTTCTTCCTTAGCAGCTTATTTCTGGGCAATTATTTCGAATTCAGCATTTCTTTTTCAAGCCATTCCTCTATTATATTAGTTAGCATAATTTTCACTAATTCTTCTCCATAATCCTTTGATTTTATTATAATATCTTTCAGTTGAATTACTTTCAGATCGTTTGCCACCCCCAAGGCCATTCCTATAGCCAGATTTCTCAAATCCTATTTTTTCCAAGGAATGACATCTTTTGCGTTTTTTCCAAACTAATTTATTGTTTAAAATATGTGGTTCCTTATTTTAGTTAAAAAAAAATTTAAACACCATCAGTCTTAAATGTTATGTTAAAATCAGTCTTAATGTAGTTATGAGTAGTATTGTTAAGGATAGTATGTATTAATTATTTAATAAAAGGTTTATTACATATTCAATAAAAGTTTTATATTACGTGAAAATATAATATTTTTAAATATAAAAGTGAATTTTAATCTATTATTATTATTTATTCAAACATTTATTGCAAATAAAAATAGACTCTTTAATTATTGTAAATAAACCTTAAATATTCATATGATATTAGCTTAATTATTCACCATCATAAAATAATTAAACTAATATTATTATATTAATCTTACTATATTTATAAGAAATTACTCTTATTATATATTTCAAATTGAACAAAACCAAAACAAAACAATTTCAAAATGTTACCATTAAGCTTTTATTTCTGTTTCGTTTATACGAGTATATAACATTTTACTATAGTTTTATAATTACTAATAATCAATAAACTTTTTTATCTTTGTTTATAAATTATATCAATACTTCAATACCAACATGAAATAAACCAAAATATATTAAGATAAATGTTAATCACATGCATTCCAAAAATATTTTATATATAAATATCAACAAATGTTTTATTGACTTCTTATTTCTTTAAAGTTCTTCAATTTTTTAAAATATCAATTCTGATTCCTTTTACCAAAATATTAATAATTTGTTATCTTAATATATCTCTTAAATATACATGGAAAAATAAAACATTTCCATTCTTTATTCCAGTGTTTCTCAACCGCCGGTCCGCAAGAAATATTTACCAGTCCGCGAAATATCCAGCTTTTATAGGCCAACCACTGATACAGTACCTACATTACAATAATAATAGTTTACTAGTTTAAAAAATAATGTAATCTTTGATGAAAAATACAACAAACTGGCAACTATGTACCTAATCGCGTTTCATAAATTGCCGTACCACCAGCGTTGTCAGTCTATTATAATTATAATAGATGTATTATTATTCAGCAGTCCTTTTACGTTGTCACGTTACTCACAAAATCTGTTACTATTTTGAGTTTTTATGAAATTTACAAAATCACCCTTTACCTAAATTAAAAAAACGAACTGCCGGTACCTCGGCATTCTTTTTTACTATTCTATGAAATCCATTACGTTTTGAAGTGTCGACTTATTCCTTTTAATCAAATTGTTCTGGCAACACTGCTTAGAACACCAGTTAGGGTGCGCCTGTCTGCCTTGGTGCTTTGCGTATCCCTGATTACTTGAACGCTGACTTTCGCAGTATCGCAATGTTCAAGGCGTCTGGGGTCTTGATTACGTTTTGTTTTTGATTTTTATTATTCTGCACACTTGGGCAGTTCTTGAAAACTATTTATCAGCGTAAATTTTTAATAACTTCTGAATTTAATATTATGCTATAACTACTATTTCTGTAACTTTAGGTATATAAAATCAATAACCAGAATGAGTAAGAAGGAAACGAAACGCACATTACTAAATTTCGTGCAAAGAAAGGAATTTCAAAAACCATGTACGTCGTACGTCAAGTAATCTGTGGATAATCAATCCATTTATTGATAATTATGATAACAATCTCACCACAGTCCAGGAAACAGAACTTATTGAACTGTCTTCAGATCTAGGACTAAAATCACAGTTCAATTCAATAAATATATATCAATTCTGGATAAAGACTGCAACAGAATACTCCAATCTTCATGCAAAGGCGTTGAAGATTTTATTGCCTTTTTCCTCAACTTATTTGTGTGAAACTACATTTTCGGCTATGACTGTTATTAAGACGAAACATAGAAATCGACTTGTTCTTGCGCCTGCTTTACGTATTGCTGTAACTGGTTAAAGCCTAGGATTGACAGTTTAGTCAGGAACAAAGACCAGCAACAATCTCGTTAATTTTAGTTTTTATATATCCTTTATTTTGGTAAATTATTTTTTGCTAATTTGGTATCTACTTACGTTGTTCACATTTCGACTCGTTGTTTTGGCTAATATATTAACTAAAAAAATAAATATATCATTCACGTTGGAATTTTTTTGGAGTGTAAATTAAGTTTTGGTGCTTTTATTCTCGATGCAATATTATAAGTAAGTTGAATATACAAATGTAAATTATAACAAACAAAATGCTTTAAAAATTATGTATGTCTTCATGATTTATCTTAGTGAAAAATTGTGCATTGGGTCGAATTTATTAATATTACCGGTCCGCGCGAACACGCCGAAATATTTTACCGGTCCTTGGAGTAAATTCAGTTGAGAAACACTGCTTTATTCAATGAAAACAATGACTAAAATAATAAAACTCAAAGATTCTAAATAGAAAGTGAATAACGAAAAAAAAAATATATAAATAAGCATTAATATATACTAAACTCATAAATATTGAAAGGCTAGACAATGCGGCTCAGATGTAAGTAATAACAACGGTCGATTACGATGCCTTGTTTC
>JAPDSC010112981.1:0-10745 GCA_026290005.1 Latrodectus geometricus
TACTGTGAGCGTATAGGATCTGGCTAGCACTGGTGCAGCTGGTCTGCATCCCCTTGTTGGACTCGGTGGTGGGTGGTGCGGTCAGGTCCTGAAATTTTATTTATTTTATAAATGGATAAAAAACAATCTTTTCTCCTGCGGGAGCAACAATTGAATTTAACAAACGTCAAATTTTTAATTGTGAAAAGGAAGGAGGGCACATTTTCGTCTGTGTCCCCTTTTCTTATTTCTAAGGGAATATCGGGTTATGTAGGGGAAGTGCAAAAAATACAGAAAATGCGCTCTGGAAACCTTTTAGTCGAGGTTGCATCGGAAAAGCAAGCAATTGCAATTTCAAACATGAAGTCATTAGGAAACATGGAAATTACTGTCGCGCCTCACGGAAATCTAAATTTTTCTCGTGGTGCTGTATCATCCAGTGATTTGTTAACCACGCTGGCGGATGAGATTCTTGAAAATCTCGAAAGCCAGAAGGTCTGTGACATTAAACGCATAACAGTCAGAAGAGATGGAAAGATCATAGATACTTAACATCTCATTCTGACTTTTGCGACGCCAGACCTTCCACAGCAAATTAAAGCGGCTTACATGAATTTATCCGTTCGGCAATACATACCAAATCCACTGCAATGCTTCCAGTGCCAGCGCTTTGGACACTCGAAGAGTGCTTGCAGGGGCAACTTACCTGTGCTCGCTGCGCGGTAGTTGACCATGATAGCTCAACCTGCACAGCGAAGGAGGCGTGTGTCAACTGTCATGGTGACCACCCCTCCTACTCTCGAAGTTGTCCGCAATGGTTACTAGAGAAGGAAATCACCACGATTAAAATAAACAACAAATGTTCCTATCCTGAGGCACGACGCATTGTTTCCTCTCGTACTCCACAAACTGGAATCAGTTATGCAACTGCGGCTAGAAAGGTTTTAAAAACCAGTAGCACTCAAACTGAAGAATTTTCTATTTCCCCAATCAAATTACCCCAATTATCTGAAAAGCCAAAATTTAAAAAAACTCTGACATTTTCAAAGAAAGCTCCTTTCGCAAAATCTAAAGCGGAGAAAGCTTTGAAACTAAAAATTTCAAAACAACTTAAAAATTCATCTATCTCCACCCGTAATGCTTTCTCTTGCTTGGAGACTGACGCGGTGTCCTTATATCCCTCGGACGATGATGTATCGTTCGAGGAGTTTGTAGATGACCCGCCTTCCAGCTCCGGGAAAGGAGCTCTTCAATTTAAAAAATAACTTCCTTTATTTCTTGGAACTGCCATGGTTTGCGTTCTCATTATGATGACATCAAGTCTCTAATATCAACCTATAATCCTGCATGTTTGGCACTTCAGGAAACTTTCCTGAAGTCCAACAATAACATTAACATGCGTGGATTTAATTGTTTTAGAAAAGACTGTGGTGACGATGGTGCAGTGTCTGGTGGTGTTTGCATATTAACATCCAATAACTGCCCCAGCACTGTCCATCCATTAAATACTACTCTACAGGCTGTGGCTATAACCACTCATACAACATGCTTAATTACAGTCTGTAGTTTGTATTTGCCACCACATGATGTCATCCGCCAAGAGGAACTCGATGCTTTAGTGGATCAGCTGCCTACACCATTTTTGTTAGTAGGTGACTTTAACGGACATAATTCTATGTGGGGAAATGATGATACTAATTCTCGAGGTCGTCAGATAGAGCAATTTATTTCTGATAATTGCCTCTGTCTGATCAATACCGACAAGAAGACATATTTCCACATACCCACAAGTACATTTCATTCTCTCGATCTCGCCATTTGTTCACCTTCACTTCTGCCATTGTTGAATTTAACTGTAGGGAATGATCTGCATAATAGCGATCATTTCCCACTCGTCATCTCCCAGACTGGAGGTAGTAGTTTGCAGAAACGCATACCTACTTACGTGTACAGTCGGGCAGATTGGACGTTATTTAAACAACTGGCAATCGTTGATGATAAAATGGTTACGATCGAGGATATTGATAATGCTGTAAAGAAAGTCACTGAAACAATCATAGGTGCAGCTGATACTGCAATACCTAAGAGTTCTTCCACACTAAAAAGGCGTTGCAAACCGTGGTGGAACAATGAATGCCAAGAAACTTATAAAAAACAAAGGAAGTTATGGGGGTTATTTTGGAGATACCCCACAACAGAGAATCTAATTGCCTGTAAGAGAGCAAAAGCATTAGCTCGCAGAGCTCGTCGTCGAAGTCAGAAGGAATCCTGGTCTTGCTATGTCTCTTCAATTACATCTTCCACATCCAGTAAGCAGTTATGGAGAAAAGTAAAAGCAGCCAATGGTATTTATAGAGAATTTGCAATTCCTATTTTAAAAACCAGAGCTGCTATATACTCTTCTGCTGTAGACATTGCTAACGTCTTTGGTGAAACATTTGCTAACGTTTCAAGCGCCGACTCTTATAGTCCTTCCTTTTTAAGGGCTAAGAGTCGAGCTGAGCAAATACCAATCCGTTTCAACCATAGACAAGCTTTGCCATACAACTGCGAATTTCGGATGTTGGAATTGAAGCGAGCATTACAGCAGGCCAATAATACCAGCCCAGGACCTGATGGAATTAGCTATCAAATGCTTCGACATTTAAGTCCAGACTCCCTATTGAACTTATTATATTTGTTCAATAGGATCTGGACTGAAAATGAATTTCCAACACTCTGGTGCGAAGCAATAGTAATTCCGGTCCTTAAGCCTGGTAAGGATCCTTCAAAACCTTCAAATTACCGACCTATAGCTCTGACGAGTTGCCTTTGTAAGACTCTCGAACGTATGGTCAACGCCCGCCTCGTGTATGTCTTAGAAGAAAATAAATATATACATGTCAATCAGAGTGGTTTCCGTAAAGGAAGATACACTCTTGATAACATAACATATTTGGAAACCCAAATCTGCAACGCTTTTGTGCGGAGGAATCATCTGGTTTCCATCTTCTTCGACATCGAGAAGGCATACGACCGTACGTGGCGACATGGAATTCTCCGTTCATTATATGATTTTGGCTTTAGGGGTAATCTCCCGATATTCCTAAAAAATTTTCTACGCTCCCGCACTTTTAAAGTACGTATTGGAACATATACTTCCAATACTTTTATACAAGCCGAGGGTGTACCCCAAGGCTCCATTTTAAGCGTCACTATTTTTAATTTATACATCAGTTCCATGCTTCATCTTCAGTTCATTGCACAATGTATGTAGATGACCTGCAAATATCTTGCCAGGGATCGAACATGCGTTTAATTGAGAGACAACTACAAACATCTGTTAATAGAATAGTTGCATGGTGTGCAGAGAATGGCTTTACATTATCTCCCAGCAAGAGCTGCTGTGTCCATTTCTGCAGGAAGACCAACATTCACAATGATCCTTTTATCAAACTGAACAACACACAAATACCTGTAGTCAACGAGATCAAATTCCTTGGTGTTACATTTGACCGAAAGTTAATCTTTCTTCCTCATGTATTACATCTGCGAAAGAAGTGCGAGCGATCGCTTAATATCCTCAAGGTGCTTTCAAATACATCTTGGGGTGCAGATCGCACGTCACTACTTCGGGTCTATCAAGCACTCATTTTATCTCGTATTGACTACGGATGTGTTGTGTATGGATCTGCTAGGTCTTCTGTCTTACGCAGACTGGACACTGTGCATCACTCTGCTTTGAGAATTTGTTCAGGCGCATTCCGCACATCACTTGTCCAGAGTCTTTATGCGATATGCCAACAATTGCCTTTAGACCTGAGACGGATGCAGCTTTCTCTCAATTATTACGCAAAGGTCATGTCTGACCGACAACATCCTATACATTCCTTGGCCATTTCTCCTGCATTAGAGAGACTTTGATGCTCGACCATACAGCATCCAACCTTTTCTCACTCGAACTAAAGATCAACTCCATCTGACAGACCTACATGATGTCCGTTTTATTAAAACGGACTTACAATCACATCTAACCTGGTATGATCCACAGATAACTATTATTAATCCATTTGCTCAATATACAAAATCGGACACAACCTCAACAGTTTTTCAACAGCTTTATCTATCTCATCGCTGTCAGTATTCATCATACACGCCTGTATTCACGGATGGTTCAAAAACTGCAGGACATGTTGGCTGTGGCATATTTTATGCTGATACCATTTATGGTTACAGCCTCCATACGTCCTGCTCCGTCTTTACCGCTGAAGCTACAGCTATCCATCAAGCCCTTCAGCTAGTGAATACAGAGCAGTTTAATAAAATCTGCATGTATACTGACAGTTTAAGTGTTTTAGAAGCATTGAAAAACTATAATAATTGTCATCCAGTTGTGTCCAAGATTTTTGGAGCATTGGATTCCCTTGCTGGCAAGGGTTATGATATCATTTTCTGTTGGATCCCAGGTCATGTAGGTCTAGAGGGAAATGAAAAGGCAGATGCAGCTGCTAAAGCTGCATCATCCGTACTTCATTCATCTGTCCCTCTTTTTGACGTGAGAAGGGTTGTAAAAAGATTTGTAAATTCTCTCTGGCAGGAGTCATGGAGTATGCAGGTCACAAACAAACTGTGTGCCATATTCCCATCTTTCATTCCATTATCAGTTTTACCGTTACGAAGAGCAGATGTCAGATTGACTCGCCTTCGTATCGGACACACACGTTTCACATACAGACATTTGTTTTTAAGTGAACTTAATCCATGGTGTGAAACGTGTGATGTACCATATACTGTGTTTCATATTTTAATATCATAGTCCTCATTTTAACGTTTACCGTTTTAAATATTTTACAACTGACCTTTTAACTATGTATGATTTAGTGGGGGAATCACCCCACCGAAACCTTTTTGCCTTTTTAAGGGAAATTGGTTTCCTTGCTTTTATTTAAATTGTATAACTGTTCATTTTATTTCCATTTACTTATATTTTCCCAGATTTTAATGTAAATTTTTACATCTATTTTTGTGTTTTAAACTTTTAATGTTGAGTTTGGGTTTTCTTTAAAACTTATATATTTTCTTTAAAGCTTATTTTTTGGCGCAGCTTGTCCTCTTTTGGACCTTGCGCCACAAATCCCAACCAACAACAACAACATCTTCACTTTTAGAAATAAACAATTGAGATATATTTTGGTTCCTTTGCCTTTCAACAGTGATGTAAGAAGGAATATTCATAATGAATTAAAACTTGCAACCAAACTGCTTAAAAATATTAATGGATAATTTATTAATTGTTGATGTAGAGATTGAAATTTTAATTAATTAAATGAAAATAATAATTATTAAATGTAAATTTAAAACCTGACATTAATTTTAGAATTTTATTAGTTAAAAATCTCTAAATAAAATTCTTATTCTGTTGGATTGAAAATGTTTCCATGAAATAGAATGAAACTTATATAATAGTATTGATGTGTGGTTGATTTAAAATAAAAACTGTTTCATTTCAAAATTTTGATTACAATTTTGTAATTAATTTAAGCTTTATTTCCCACTGATTTGAACATCCTATAAAATTTCTTTTGTCATTATGCAGTATTTTCACTAAGTAGTAGTAAATGATGTATTTTGATCTGAAATTATTCATTCTGTAGGAATGGAGGTGTGTATTTCTTTTCCTCCTTTCAAAATTGTCATCTAAGTGTAATCATAGAAAATAAAAATATTTACAGCATATTCACATTTCTTCCTACATTCTCATGGTATAATTTTTTCTAATAAATAATTTTATTATATTTTCAACTATTGAAAAATATTGTTTTTGCCTATTGCTACATGTGTTTACATTTTCTCCAGTATGAAACTGATAAGCAATGTATTAAAATGTGAATAAAAAGAATCCATGGTTTAATATTTAATAAGTTTGTAGCTAAAAAGAATTTTCAAGCATTTAAAATCTTACAATTCACAATTTGTCTTTAGTTGATATAAATGTTATACATTATTTTGTGGCACAAACCAGAATTTTGAATGAAGTTAAGTAAATAATTATATTGTTAACATTTTTTCAAATCACAATTTTTCAAAGAAATATTATATAATGCCCGGCCACTAGAATTTCCTCATTTCAGCTGTACATGGGACAGAAGTGATAGCATCTTATTAAGTAAGGCACTCAATGGGTGTGCCACCGTGAACCTCAAAAGGGTCATGTCTTCATAATTTAAAAGTATGCATGTATCTTGAAACAACAGCTTGCTTAACTATTTCAAAGTGTAAACATATTTTTTATAATTTTGTACTTGAGTATAAGCATATTTTACAAATCAACATAAACTTGAGTTAATTTCATAATTGCTTATAATTATGAAATTAATTCAAAATATGTGTCAAATTCATAAATATCGTAAAATTAATTTTGGGAACATTACTTAAGTTAACAATTTATAAAAACTTGGTTTTAATATTAATATTTTCTGTTATAGTGAGCTTATTTTGAATAATGAACCCTTGACTTTTATTATGAATAGCCTTATCTTTATTTCTAAAGCTAATTCTTAAAGATTTAAGAACTTTTCTTTTTTAATATATTTAGTTAAGCAGTATATAATTATGAAAAAAAATTATGAGTACTATTGAACTAGGAAACGTGTTACTGAAAATTTGATGTCAACCATATTTTTGTTTAAAATTTAAATTTTTATGGTTTGATATAATTATAATTATTTTTGCATCTACAATTGTGAAATTATATATTTAAAAGTTATCATTTGGCTTAAGTGTAAATCTAGTTTTTTGTTACTTTAGTATGATAGATTTTTGTCTGCATAATAAATTTAAAATATTAGTCATTAAAAATTAAAACTTTAAATATATTAATAGTATTTAATTGTATGTTATCAAGATATAGAAATTTCGTTATAAGATAATATTTTAATTTTTTCTTAAAATTTATTTTAATTGTATTGAGAATCTTGCTTGAGCTTAAAATATTATCAAAATTATACATGTACAGAAAAGTAAATTTGTTTGATACTATATTTTTTCATATTTTCATTTAAATTACTTTTTTAATTTTGAAAAACTCATATTAACTAAATTACACTATTTCATTAAGACAAAATGCCAAAATTTAAATATATTAATTCACAATTAAGAACAATTTTCTCAAATTTTTAAAATAGGAATTAATATATTAATTCCTGTTTTAAAATTTTGAAAAAATCTGTTGGCCTTTTTAATAATTTTGAATTAATTTAAGCATTTTATTATGTTAAGTTTGCTATGTTAGTAAATTCAGTTCTTCAAAAGTTTTAAAATTTATATTTTATGCATAACTCATATTTTTCTTATATTAATTTTGTCTTATCAGAAGCTTTTTTTATATATTTTAAAATTCTGTAGATTTTTTTTAGTGACTGGTTTGAATAGTATTTGAATAATTATTTTAGGCATGGCAGAAAGCTAAAAATGAAGGCCATGAAAGAAATTTCTGTTCTAGAAATTTCCTTTCGCATGCCACAATGGAAATGATTGTCGGCATGCGATCACAATTGCTGGGTCAACTTAGAGCGTCGGGATTCATTAGGGCTAGAGGCAATGGTGATATCCGAGATCTAAACAGCAATTCTGAAATTTGGCCTGTTATTAAAGCTGCTCTTTGTGCTGGAACTTACCCTAACTTAATACGTATTGATAGGGAACGACAGCAACTAATAACACAGTAAGTAAACAAATTATGACCTCTTAAATTTAAATTTTATTTAATTTTGTTACTAAAGTTATGAGTATTATTTTAAAAGTGAGTAAAAATTTTTCTTTATAACACTTTTCTTTATAAAATGAAATAAAATATTTATTATGCACAATTGATTTGTAATTAGTATTGTGAAATTGATCAGATATTTAAATTCAGTATCACTCATAATTTAAATGTTTGTTAATCAAAGGAAAGAAAGTAAAGTGAGATTCCACCATTCATCTGTCTTGAACAAGCTTCCAATGTCATCCAAAGAAACCATCTCCAAGTTACGTAAACAAGTTGTGAATGAGCTACCCTCTGATTGGTTGTTTTATGAAGAAATGATGCGTGCTGGTAGTTTTGCTCATGCTCATACCTGTACGCTTGTCACACCAATCACGGTTGCTCTGTTTTCCGGCCCTGCTCGACTTCCTCTAGATGCTCTTCACGAACCTGATCAAGGTATGATATCTATTCAAAATTTTGCCTGGAATATTTACCTTTAAATTTTATTTTTGCCACCTCAGTGTTTGTTTTAAGTTTCCTGAAGTGAACAGAAATTGCTTGTATAAATCTTGTACACTCATAATAAAGTAGTGGAAAAGGACATGTAAACAGGTATGAAATTTACAAAGGTATTTAATGAATAGAATTTTGACTACTTAAATGGAATTGTTTTTATTGTTGGTGTAGAATAATTAAATGCTTTTAGATTAATTGGTTTTAAATGTAGTTTATTTTTAAATCATTCATATTAATAAATTATTTATTCGTATCATCATTCTAATATATAATTGAAAAATATTTTTTGTTCATTGTTACATTTTCATTTGGCTGAAAATAATCAATAATATCCATCTTATTTGAATGTTGGTATTTCTTGAAAACTTTTTGTGTACAACTCCTCAAAAATTCTAGGATTTTTTTTTTTTTTTTTTTTTTTTTTTTTGGAGAATCAGTATGAATTTTGTTAAAATGTGCTCTCCATTTTTTTTTTCATTTAATTAAATGCAAACAAAGGGAAAAAAATGCTTTTATGTTTATATAACATCATAAAATCCTGAAACTAAGTTTCTTTCTTTTCATGAAAATAGTTCAATTAAATTACTGAATCGTCTTTTTATCAAAGTTTTTTAATTGTATTGGAAAGTACATGATTCACTTTATTTTAGGAATTTTGATATAAAAAAGGTGTGACTTCTAAATATTTTTTTTTCTAAGGAACAACTAAATTTAGTTTTTGATGAGTTGAACACTGAAATAATTAAAATTTTAAGGATTATTTCTTAACACTTCTAAAATTGTATAGGAATTTAAATTCTTTGTATTATTTCAAATAGCATTTTTATGTGACTATAACATATTCAAGTATTATTGAGTTATATATTGTAGAGTTATCTGGAAAATAAAAGCTGTTTAATTATACAATGTGAAAAACACAATATTTAAAGTAAAAGAAAACAATTTTATTACATTCATCAAGTTTTCTCATTTATCTGCAATAATCAGCTACATTTTATCCAGCATTCATACATTTTAGATGCATGTGAAAGTTATGAATATCTATGAAGCATATCTAACAAAAATAAATAATTATACATTTAAGGTAATAATAAAATGACTATATGAAATAATTTATAAATGAGATTTATACGAAAAAAATTTAAAAAGTATTCTCTAAAATGTTTAAATTTGAGTGATGACCTATTTTTAATCTTAATTGACAGTATATAATTTCAAAATGTTTGTAAATAGGAATATTAATTGTTTTTATTATTCTAATTTTACATATTACTTTTTCAAAGTATAGAACTTTAGATTCTTTTTTCTTAATCTAAATTTCCTTAATTAATAATCACTGTAGCTCGCTTAGAAGGATATATGGAGGAAGAAGACAGTGAAGATGATTCTAAGTATGACAGCCAGAAAGCCATGTTTAAAATAGATGATTGGATATCATTCAGAGTAGAACCTGAGGTAATATATTGTAAAGAATGTTTCATGTGCAACATTTCTCTAGTTCTGTATATAATTGTTAATCTATTTTTACAATTGATAATAAATAATTGATTATTTGAAAATGTTTAATATTTCCAATGTAAGGGATAGTTATTATTAAAAGAAAATTTTTTTCATTATTCTTAGAAGCAGTTAAATATATAAATGTTTTAACAAAATAATAGGAAAACCATTGACTTAAAAAAAATACTACATTAATATTGTCTAGTTGGATTTACTTGGGAATTGAATTACACAAGAATTGAATAATATTTAAAATAATAGAGTACCATACTCATGGAAATAATATAAAAATTCCAGGAAAAATTCTGAATTTAATGCTCAAAACTGGACTATATAACAATTGAGGTCAGAGAACTACATGCAAAAGTAGGTGTTTACTTTATGTTCATCTATTGAACAGTGGTTAAACAAGTCTATTGGCATCGATAGGATTTGGGTTAGGACTAAACCAATTGTAGATTATAATTTTTAGATTATTAGTAATTAATAAAGGAGGAATTATACAATTAAAATTTATTTTAAAAAAACTATGAAATTAAATATGTGTGTTTGTTCACATTCCCAACTATATATTCGTAAGAAGTTAAGTAAAAGTATATAAGTTTTTGAAGAAGTTGACTCTAATATTTTTTTATTAAAGCAATTTACAATAAAACTGTAATTATAGAAATTATTTTGAAGTGCAAACATTCTGTGTCTGTTAGTATTTTTGTTATTTTTAGTCTTTTTTTACCTATTTAGTAACAAAAGATCTTTTAATAAAGTTAAAGATTCTATATTGATTTATGTGTGATTAGCATATTCTTGAAATATTAAATGAAACCATAAAAAATTGCGTAAATTATTTTAATTACATTTATAAATTTTAGAATAATCTTAGGTATTGCTCTTTAGTAAAAAACGTTGCTCATTTACCATTGAAAAATAATTTTATTCATGAACTACTCTTTCATACATTTTATCTATGTTTTTTTAAGCATTTCTGTGTGTAGTTATTTTATATATATTATTGTGTTTATATATA
>JAPDSC010112985.1:0-94518 GCA_026290005.1 Latrodectus geometricus
AAGAATGGTTCAATTACTATGTTTCCAATATATATGTCTTAAAAGTTCACTTTGAAATGTAACTATTTTAAGATTAACTTATTTTTGTCTCAAAAGATTTTATAAATTCGGGAATGAGATTTTTCAAAAATTTTATAATCTAATAAATTAAAGCAATAAAATTACAAAAACTAATCGATATTTTTACAAGAATAAAGTGTTTTGATTCACATATTATATTTTTAAGATGTTACTTTAATTTAAGAAGAAAATACTTATTTAAAATATAACTTGAATGTAGAAAAATGTACTAATATGCTAATAAAAATATGTACTTTTGTACCAATATAATGTTCAAATATATTAATATAAATTAAATGTAGTTACCTGTAAAATACTAATAAAATATGAATAATACAGAAATTTCCTTAATTATCTCTATATATCCATCTCAAAATTATATTTATAGATCAAATAAAATTATATATGTATAAGATACATTATGTAAATATACACTGAATATTTATGCGTATATATAATTTCACAGTATATATTTGTATAACTATAGCTAGTGTTTCTCAAAGAGTACAAAAATAACTTTTAAGAGAAAGATGATGAAAATTGTCTATACGACTACATAGACAATTTTCATTATCTATGCATAATATATATATATATATATATATATATATATATATATTATTTATAATATTTTAAAATTTTAAAATATATAAAGCAAAATATTAAGAATTTATGAAAATATAAAAGTTATCAGAAAAAAAAAAGATGCTGATTCGATTTTTTAATTAGTTTAAGCAGAATATTATATGAAATGTAATATTCAATAATTATAACATATATCGAAGTTTTATGTTTATGATATCACAATCAGTTAAAATAATTGTTATAATTTATTAATTAATAATTAGTTAATTAAGTGTAACAATTGTTTATTAATTAACTAATGAATAATTTTCATATATTATAATAAAAATTATATAAATAATTATATTAATTTAGTATTAGTCAATTAATACATGTTAAATATGATTAAAAATTTATTAATTGTTTATTATGATTATTAAGTTAATAATGATATTACAATTTTTTTGTTGCTTTATTTAATAATATATCTATATTAAGTAAGATACATTGAATAGATAAAGATAAACCAAAAAAGAAACTATACAATTTAATATCAATAAGACAAAATCAGGAAAAAATCAAGAAAAACAATGTAATATAATATAATTAAGGAAAGAGCATAGGGACCACGTCTTCATCAGGAGGGAGATGGTCAGTTATGCAAAACAGACTTTCTAAGATATTCTTTTCTGACAAACACGAAAGACAGTGGTCTAAAAATATTCGTGTTATTCCCTCGAAGAATGTCTCTATAAGAAGAAAATACAACTATATCAAAATTGAAATAAATAGAATCAAAGTAATACATTGAAAAATTTGCAAAACAATACTTAGGCAAATCAGTAGAATGGGAAAAATAAATCAATTACAGAAGAATATATCAAATACAGAAGAATATATCAAATACAGAAGAATATATCAAATACAGAAGAATATATCAAATACAGAAAATATATGTCAAATATAGAAGAATATGGTTGCCAAAAGTAAGAAGAAAAATTTTTTTACAAGTTAAATTAAGAAGTTAAAGTAGTTTAAAATGTTTAATGTAGATTAAATATTAAAGTATAATTAAAGCGAAAGTAGGTGTTTTCGGGATTAAAGTAAGAAATAATAGAGTCATCAATATATCTAAAAGCAAAAGGATTTTGTAAAATTATCTACAGAATATTATTTACAAAAGGGCCACCTAAGCATTGAAGTTCTTATAAAAATCACGAAAACACCTACTTTCACTTTAATTATACTTTAATATTTAATCTAATTTAAATATTTGAAACTACTATAACTTCTTAATTTTACATGTAAAGAAATTTTTTTTATTACTTTTGGCAATTATATTCTTCTATATTTGATATATATTCTTCTGTATTTGATATATATTTCTGTATTTGATATATTTTTCTGTATTTGATTTATTTTTCTGTATTTGATATATATTCTTTTGTATTTGATATACTCTTCTGTATTTGATTTATTTTTCTCATTGTACTGATTTGTCTCTGTATTGTTTTGCTCATTTTTCAATATATTACTTTGATTCTATTTATTTCAATTTTTATATAGTTGTATTTTCTTCGTATAGAGGCACTCTTCGGGGGAATAACACAAATATATTTAGACCTTTGTCTTTCGTGTTTGTCAGAAAAGGGTGTCCATTTTGCATAGCTGACCATCTCCCTCCTGATGAAGACGTGGTCCCTATGCTCTTTCCTTAATTATATTACATTACATTTTTTTCTTGATTTTTTTTCCTGATTTTGTCTTATTGATATTAAATTGTATAGTTCCTTCTTTGTTTTATCTTTATCTTATAAATGTATGTTACTTAATTTATGTAGGCATTTGTCACAATACCTGCTTTTGAGCTGGTATGATTGCCTATAATACTTATTTATTGATTAATATTGCATTTGCTTTTTCTATACATTATATTTATTGCTTTATATTATATTACATATATATTATATATTTCATATCTTATCATATCATATGTGTGTGTTTGTATGTGGATGCACATTTTGTGAATGATGTAGCAAGGTAAAATTTATTCCATTTTTTTTTTAATTATTTCTTTCAAATAATTTCTTTTGATATTTTAACACTAAAGTAAAACAAATGTTTTTCTCAAGAAAAGTGCTTTTATGTCAATTAAGGATAAATTAATGAAGTTTTTATATTCAAATTAAGAACTAATCATTTTTACTTTACTTCTATTAATTATCCCTATTTGCCAATTGATGTGCTTGTCATTCTGCTATCACATTTCGTATTCATTTGGTCGCTTCATCGGTAGCAACAGCTTAAACGAGATCCCAAATGATTTCATTTTCTATGCCAGAGGGAGAGAATCGAACCCGGAACCTAAATGCTTACACGCTATTTTGGTTCAAGACCTTGAGTTTCAAAATAAGTTATTCACACAATTTTTTAAGGCTTTTATTAATCTGGTTTAATTTCTGTTTAAATTCAAAATATTATGCAGCATAAAATTAAATAGATCAATGACATCTTAATTTTTTAAACAAATTAGAAAGTGCCTAAACAAAAGCTATCCTCTCTTTTCAAATTTTATACATACATATTTAATAATTCTTAATCTATCTCATAACTTATTCTTGAATCTATCATTTATTTCATGCTAAAACACAGTTTGAAATATTGTAAAGGTGGAGTAAGGAAATGAAAGTAAATGGACTTTTTTCTCAATTATTTCTAATATATCATGAAATATCTTTTTAACTGAAATTGATATTAAGGGCATTTTACTATTATACTAGCAAAACAATCGGTAGGCATTTGCATAAAATCCTGGCAGTTCTCTCTGTGCACTTATTCTAAGACAAACGTGAAATTCAAAACCACTTTTCAAAATGAGATCCGTGGTGTTAAGTAAACACATCCTCCCAATCTGTCCCCGTGCGCTGCTTTCACCGGAACATCTTGAAGAAAAATCGGTTGCTATTTCAAGAACTATTCTTGAATGATAAGTTTAGATGCAGGCTACGTGTGTTATGAAAATACGAGGACGAAGGAAAGCTTTTTTGTAAACTTTTGTAAAAGCGTAGAAATCCGGTTTTATACGCTTTTAGTTCAAGTAACTATCGTTACATTGAAACGGTCGAATGTTTATAAATGATAGTGGGATAACGGAAAATATGTTAGCTATCTAAAAATTCAAAATAGTGTAAGTGCTAGTGATTTATGTCAACTGATTCGGTGCTCTTTTGTGTTTTTTGCCCATACCTTAAAATATCCCAGTTCCATTTCTATAGGAATCCATTCTTTCTAGAGGCTCTATCTAGAGGAAAACATTTCTAAGATTTTTTCTTGAAAACTTTAGATGGAAAGTGTTAGTGAAATAGGTTATTCAACTGAGAAAAGCGCTATTTCTGGTTTTATAACTGTGAAATGATGTTCAGTTGTTCAAATCAGTTTTACGACTAATATCTCTTACTGAAATCAAATGATATTGATATCTATTTGTAATAAAAGATATAAAATAAAAATAATATTTAAAAAGTTGTGATTAACTACTGAAATATAAAATTAAAAAATAGTTTGCTATATTGGAAGATAATATTATTAAAGGAAAAAGTTATTTAATAGCAAAAAAAAGTTGTGTTTTGGGTATAAATATTTTTCTTTTCTTACAATAATATAGTCAATAAATTGCATTTTAATTTATTAACGTTTTATAGTTTATTTTACTGTAGCACAAATATAGTGAAGGCGTAGTAATAAACTATTTATTTAGTAATTCAATAACTAATAAATAGCTATTTATGATTATGAATCATCCACACTTAGACACATTAATCATGGTGATTTGTTAGTTATCTCCGATTATCTACGCGACAACGGATATTCCTGAAGTTGTTCCTAATCAGAAATTGCATCATTGTTTTTAATAGGAATTTTCTTTACACAACTTATTTCTAAAATACTGTCATTTCTTATTTTCCTTTCAATTAAATACAATTGAAATGTTTTTATGTGTTAATAAAAGTAAATCATATGACTTTGAAGCTTCTGTTAGAGAAGAAAAAATTCTATTCTCCTTAAAGATTTAAAAGATTTTCAAGTAAAGTTTTTACTAATGTAATGAATGTTGAAAATAATTAAAAATTTTTGTAAATTTAAAAACTAGAGGGGAATATTAAATTATCTTTAATATTACTCTGCTTACGTAGAATACTTAATGAATACGAGTTTTTGATCTTTTAATGATTTACAAAATTAAAATATATGCTTTTCCTCATATTTTTAAAATTTTGATCAAATTTTTTTAAAAAATCTTTAAATTTCTGGTTTCTTTCAAATTTTTTTAAATTTTATTGATAGTTATTTAAATGCGCACTTTATAATTCTAAAAATCTCTTCTCTTTGAAAAAGTTTAAAAATGAAATGTTTTTTATATAATTTTTCTGTGAAATTAAGTATAAATATCTTATCAACATTTAATAATATAACATTAAAATTAAAAACTCTTAAATAATAAATATTTTCTGAGTTTTTATCATTTAAAATATTGTGTGCGAAATGACTTTTCAGTGATAAAATGTGAAGAAAAATATTTGGACTTGAATAAATTTTTTAAATCACCAAAACACTTTTTTGAATGAGATGTGTGTGTGATTTTTGCGAGTGCAGTTATTTCATACTTTTCAAATATTATTATATTTTATATTATTATATATTTTTTCTCTATTTTAACCATTAAAAATAATTACATAAAAAATTATTCTTTATACAATGACTAAATGCCATTATTTACAAGATATATTTTAAAATCTATTCTATAATAATAAATCATTTTAACGCCAAATATGCCTAAAAAGGAAAGTTTTAACTAACTTTGAAACAATCAATTGAGATAATTAACTTATATGAAGAATAATATATTTTTATTACAACAAATTGAGTATATTATAATATTTTGAATTTATAATGTCTTGAATTTATAACATCAATTTTAAATTAAACCTACGTTTTTTTTAAATTAAAGAATAAAAATTTTCATATTATTACAATATTATAACACAAAAATGGTGACGAAATTTGTTTGTTCCTTCTTTATTATTTCAATATATTATCCTTCAGTTATAAATCTCTTATCCAATTATATTTCTCATTATTTAATTAAGCTTAAGTCAATTTTTTCTAGGATGAAGTGTTATATTGCTTCATCTACCTTAACTCTCATTATTTTACTTACTAGTAGATGCTATGGCATCTGCAAGAGATTTATAAGTGATCAAATTAGGAACACTCACAAGCACCCACCCTGACTGACATGGATATTGATACATATTACTATATTTCGCAAGTTTTTAGGAATCCAAAAATTTTGGATTTACTACTATGTTTCGATAAACCCATTATTTATTGTTAATCTAATAATTTGCTATATTTTTTACTGTAAATCCTTATTTTTCCTTTTATGTTACAAATTTTGGAAACTATTCATCTCCAATTAAATCAGAGTTATTATTCTTTATTATTCAAGTCGAAAAATTTTTAATCCATAACGAAAATTAGGATTTCCAATATGATGAATAAAATAGTTAACAATAAATCAATAAATACTAAATTTAGATTTTTAATCTCTGTATATTCCTTTTTATCACTTAAATATTTATATTTGCTATATTCACAAGAAATATCTTTGTAAATAGAATATCTAATGAATTATTCTGAATAATTTGAAGAGGAATCACGCATTTTTTAAGCATTTTAAAATTGAAAAAAAATTATCAGTTTAATTTAAGACTAATAATTAGGAAAACAGATTGAAAGATAATAAATGTAATAAATTTACTTTTTCTCCTGAAAATATAAATATTAATAATAGTTCTTTTTGAATTTACCAACATTGTTACTCTCAGAATGAATACACACAATGAAAATTTTGATATTACTTCTATATTTATGAATAATTTTTAACCCTTTGGATACATTTGACGAGTGAGACACATGTGTGATATTTGCTAATTTCAACACAATACAATTTTCAAATAACTCAGTACTCAAAAGATTAAATTAAACTACATTTTTGTTAAACCATATTTCTTTATAAATCAATGTAAGTGCGTATCTGTGAGCTACAAAAATTAAACAACTGAAATATTGTATAGTCATAATATTTATTTTTCGATAAAAACGTAGGTAGATCTATGTAAATTAAATGCATTCCTTTTAAAAAGAAAAAAAATTCCTTTTTAAAAGAAAAACGTAGTGTATTTCACATTACATTTATTCTATTTGAAAAGTTAATGAAACTTGCATTTATCATTTCAAAATTCTTGTAGTCTTTACCAAAACAAAATAATTAGAGAATTCCCCCCCAGATTAATACATTTGAAAGAAAGAAGAAAACTTTTATTTTAATAAAATAATTGTGATTATTTTCATTTTAACAGCTGAATATGCAAGGAAAATTTCTAGTTCAAACTTTAAGTAAAAAGTATATTAATAAATTTTTTATCTAAAATAATGAGTGTTAATATTTTAAATAATATCTTAAACAGTTGTAACAAACAAAACTTAAGATGTATAAATTTATATTTCATATTTAACAAAAAATACTAAGATCAGCCATAAAGAAAAGCGAACCTTTTTTATTTAATAAATGAACTATTTTTGCTAATTTAGAAACAACAAGAAAGGTTGATAACACACTTTTAGAATTGGAGACAGACATTTTGAAAATTTATCCCTTTTAAAGAAATATGTAATAAGAAAATTAATCTTGATCCTAAAAGTGTTTCAGATTTTATGAGAGATTTAGTTATTTGGGTTCATGCAAATTTGTACCATTAAAAATCTATTTTTATTTTCAATTAAAAGAATCTTTAAATATTAAATATAAATTTGTAAGATAATAAAAAATATAATCATCAAAAACAAATAACGTATATATAAATAATATACAAATGAAAAAGGGAGTTCAACGCAATTTGTTCCTATTTTAGTTTGTCTGGTTTGTGAAGCTTGGGAGGAGGAATCAAACATGCTAAATTAAATTTATTAACTTCAAGAACAATTTGTTAGGCGATGGCATACAGATCAGAATGACAATTGGCCAACAGATTTCAGTTTGACAACATTTATATATTTATAACATACATATATCTTTCATTAGTCAAAAGTCCAATATAATCTAAATTTAAAGCTTATTGAGAGAATGTAGGCCACCCTGGCTGCTTTGAAAACATGAGTTTAATAGCTGTTCATGATCTTTGTGTGGACTTTCCATAGACAGTGGACCGAATTCATGTGTCATGAGGGAAGAAACCAAGAAAACTCGCAAGCACCCATCGCGGAAGATTGTATGTAGAATGCAGAAGTTCACCATTAATCATCCGTTACTCAACAGTGGCTGGGATTGAACTAGAAAGCTTACGCTTCGAAGACGTTGGCACTTCTACTAGTCTAAGGTTACCCTTTTATTCCGTTTTAATATGGGCATTACTGTATAAAACGCCTTATACCAAAAAATAACTGAAAATATTATGCGGATGTTTTATGAACCTGTAGGGGTAAAGATGAGGCTAAAACACTTTATGGAATCGAATCATTAAACATATTTTTATTTTCACATGTTACTTGTGTAAGCTTCCCTGTCTTTCTTCATGAAAAACATTAGTTCACTGACGCTGAATGCCAAGGTGTCGATGCAACTTTTCATGATGAAACCTTTTCAGGTTGCGCATAAAACAGTAAACGTCATATGAAATAGAAAATATTTCGCCCATAAAGCAGCCTGAAAAAATCAACCCACAGAACGGCAAGTATTGACACCCATGTTAAAAGCTTGGGTTCTAATACTTCTGAGAATATTCAAAATTTTATTGATGCTCAAAAAAGAAATTGTTAGTCCACTATCTCCAGTCAAGGTTTCGTCATTTTATGATAATTTCCTTTTTGTAGCTTTTTGAAAAGCTCACAGGATATTTGTCTTGTTTAACTTAGTAGCTTTAGAATGATCTTCGATATATTTTCTAATGTCGATATGTTTTATTGGGTACAAAATGAAATACATAATGCGCTATTTCTAGTTCAAAATTTATTTTTTCAATAATTGTGTCATATTAACCCTTTATGCCAATTTTTAAATTATTTATCTTGCTTTTTACATGGTCAATTTTTAATTTGTTTCTCAACAACCGTGCATCATTAAGATTCTTTTTAGAATTAAATCGGTTCAGATTTCATTAGTTACTCCCATGACAGCGAGGACAATTAAGCTTTGTTATATTTTGGCATGAATTTGGCGCAAAAAAGCATGTTTTCATCTCAATCATTTAGAGAAGTGAAACACGATCATGCACTTCATTTTTAAACTTTTCATCATACTATTTTATACAGCTAACTTTAAAGCTTAAAGAGCTTTATTTAGATCGAATAAACAAGATGTAATTTTAAAAATTGGCACATTTTTACTGGTTTTGTGGTTTTAAGGTTTTCTGTTTTACAAACACGATTCCTTAAAAATATTATTTTACAAAAACTAATAAAATAAAAAGTAAAACAAAAATGTGTTTTTTAATAAAAGCATTTACTACCTAAAACATCATTATCTTAATTAACAATAATCAGACTTGAAAATTACAATAACTTTTATAAGTAATAAAATTATTTTCTGGAATATTGTGTTTCCTTTTCAATAGAATTTTTTAACAAGTTATAGATTTAATCTAAGTATGCTGCTATATTTTTAGAATAAATATTCTTGTGTAGTATATATTTCTAAAAGTACATTTTTCGTTAGAATTAAAGGGATATTTTTCTACGGTTTTTGGTCAAAATTTATTTAAATCCCAAATTTTTGAGCTACATTTTTATAGAGAATTTGCAATTTCTCTCATTTACGATAATTTACTTTTTAATCCAATATAATTAAAGTTTAAAATGCATTTTATAATATATTTTATCACATATGTCGTAAAATAGTTAAAAACAATTTTCTTTCTTTTATATTTATAGTTAATTATGTCGAACCTTTAAACACTTTAGTTATCCAATATTTTCATTTTTCTCTCCAATTTTAGTCCATATAAAAAATACACTAATAAGTGTTTTACTGAATTGTTCATTCTCCCATCAGATTTAAAAATATTCCACAAGATATACTTTACATATTCTATTTCACAGCATTCGCTCGTTGTTTGGAAATAGGTGACACGTATTCATTTCATAGCACAACGCACGTCAAGCTTAATTAGACAGGCTAATAATTCGCACTATTCTGATTGCTCCAAGAGCCCTGACTTTGCATGACAATAGTAAATACCATCCCGTGGGAGGGTAGACCCACGCTGCATTTGGGAATTCCACAATATCGAAGGAGATTCGAACACAGTATGTAGCCGATATTCAACCACTTAATCATGTATGACTCCTTCCCGAACAATTGGGACAAATTACGCATTCAAGGAGAAATTACAGAAACGTATATGTAAGCATTTGAAATGATTAGTGACAGGAATTAAATATTGAAGGATAATCACACCCCAGTATATTTAGATTTTCATTAACGACTAATGAGGAATTAAGTACTCTGTGTTCCCTTTTTTAAAACCCACTCAGTTCTTTTTAATTTGTATAAGAAAACACAAAAGCTTTCTAAAGATAAAATAAAATCCCAATTAAATAGTTAGTTTAGTTTAGTTCATATGTCGGACATAATTTCGTACACAAGAGAGTTTGGGACCTACAGATGAACATTGATTCTAGACTATACATTTATACATTTGTTTTGAAAACTGAAACCTCAAGCTACTAGTTGAATAGTTATAACAATAGGAAAGGAATTATTATGCTGTCATCATCTTAAATATCATGTATATTATTAAATTATGCAAAATTTTTAGCCACTGTATACATATCGGTAGTGTGAAATCTTAAATTATTTTATTAAAAGAAATTAAATCATAAAACTAAAAAATAACTTCAAGTGCTAATAAAGCAGAAACATTAAAATTTTTATCTTCAAAATCATGGTTTGAATATAATTCAAACATATCTTATGAATTTTTAAATATTTCTAATTTAAAAAGATAAATTCTGTTTCATTTTATAAAAATTATGTGTTCATATAAGTCAATATATAGTTATATGCTTTAAAAAAATTTTCTTAAACAATTTTCTTTTATAGGATATAAATTTCCCTTTTTAAGAAACAATAAAGATGCTACTGTCATTTATAAAAATAATTTCAATGTTATAATTTGTATTTTCATTGATGTGGAATGCATAAAATGTTTGATTTTTTTATACAATAGTGACCATTAAAATTGCTACACAAGGAAGAAATGCAGATAACAAAATGAAATTTATTGGACAAATATATTATACTAGAAATAACAAGTGATTAAATTTTCAAAAAATCGCAGGGCTCGAATAAAGGATAGAGCCACGGGTCGTAACACATCAGAAATGTAACATGCACTGTTCAAAGCACCGTCAATGCGAACAAAAGGTAACCGGGACGTGTATCCAATGGCAGCCCATATCATCACGCCAGGTGATGGGCTAGTATGATGATGACGAATGCACGCTGTAAAAAATTAGTATTTACAAAATAAAAATTCATTGACGAAAATAATCAAACTATTCATAGACATAAAAATTGACCATCCAATTCACTTTGTTCAAATGAAATCTGACACTGTATATCTGCGACAAGTTTATCATATTGTGGCTGATACGAGCTTATTGCAAATGCGTAAACACGAAATTATATGTTCATCTGTTAAACGCGACCGATGTTTAGTTTTTATGGCGTCCATGGTTAAAAAAGCAGATTCGCAAAGATACGTGGATCCAAAGTATGATTTCAAATGCAAAATCAATTTGTAAATATTTGGAAACGTTTCCTCAGAAATTAATTTCCAAAAATCAGTATCGCTAAATATGCTCTCGATTTAAGAAATATATAGCATTTTAGTTTAATAATTTCTTCCTTGACCATGACTGATGTGATATCTATTAATTGTCCTAATTATGTTTAGCTACTCCATCAATGTTGACAATTTCATTAAATGGAAATACCATAAAATCGAGTATTTCTTTCAACCTAAATAAGTCAGTGAATCTTCTTTCAAATTCTTCAGACAAAACATCTAAGTGTTCAGCGAAATCTTCGAAGTCTCTGTTTGGATTATGGATGCACTCTTTCTCCATGTTTTTGAAGTTTCTCAATTCCTGTTTTCTTAATTGAGAAGCATACCTTTTTTTATCGTTTCTTTGAAAGTTTTAATCGCACTCATCATGTCTGTTAAACATTTTTTCTTTCCTTAGGTTTAAGCCGTTAAGTTTTGCACTGATATCGCAGAGAAAAGCTAGTTTCATGAGCCATTTACCATCTTCCAATTCAGTAATGTGCTCTCCTTTTATTTGTAGAAAATTTCTTATTTCTGGTAACAGAATACGAAATCTTTATTAAAAAAAAGCACAGCGGCTTAGCCACCTAACGTCTGTATGCAGTAAGAGAACTCAGTACTCTGAATCAGTTTCTTCCAAAAGTGCCCGAAATTGTCGTCTCTGAAGACTTCTTGAACGAATTGAATTGGCGATTTTAAAAGCAATTTGCATTATATCATTATATTATAGTATTTTTTAACACAATACCTGTCGATGGATAGTGCAATGATAGTTGGTAAAACTGGAAATTTCCTCATCATTATTGCATAAGGCAATAAAACCAATTCGATTCCCGACCATTGCTGGAGCTCCATTTGTTGTATTAGAGACCAATTTATATATTAGATATCCTGTCTTATCAATAAAGTTTTTAAATGAATTGTAGATATATTGTCCCCTCGTTTGTCCTTTCAATGGAATTATAGTTAATATTGAAATAATATATAATTTCTTATTTCTTATTCTTCTTTTGAAATCATAACTTCGAAAACCATTCTCACAAAAAAGCATAACTGTGCAATGTCACTAATATCTGTGGATTCATCAAATTGAAGTAATAGGAGCTTACAAGCTTTTAAATTGTCATTTAATAAATTTTCCAAATTATTATTCATAGCATCCGTCCGTCGCATCACAGTGTTACGTGACAAAGAAATATTATTTACTGACGATATTATTTCAGATTTGTTTCTAAAACCATGGAAAAGCACTTCTCCCGCTTTAATAAAAGCTTCTTTTATCAGTTCTCCATCTTCGAATGGTTTTTTTTTTCGCTTTATCAAAACTTCTGTAATTTTAAACGACGCCAATGTTACTGCTTTAGCATTGGTGCCTGGTCTCGTAAATACCGATTGCTGTAAATGTAAATTCGACTTTAATTCATGCGCTTTAACTTTTCGAAGTTCACTGTCGATTGGAAAGTCTGTAGCGTATTTTAAGTGCCTGGTTTCAAAATGTCTTTCGACGTTTGCTTTCTTTGGTAATGCCACACTTGAGTTACATATGAGACAAACACATTTCTCCTTCACCATAACAAAAAAGATATGATCTTCCCACTGATTTTGAAAGTGGTATGTTTAACTTCTCTTAGCACTGGTGCCTGGCTGAGTCATTTTGGACGGGTTGTTGAAAAACAAATTCAACAATTTGTATCAACAGTTCGAACATTCAACAGTTTTGAAATAAATTCGTATGAGTGCGGTAGGGAGTGAGCGACCTGTCACGTAACATGATTAACTTAGAAGTGAAACTAAACGGCCAGAAGTAACGGGTAGACTAGGCAACTCGGCGCATCGCTATCATGCACGTGCTACTGGATATAATCTAAGCATCCCACTTTGTCAAATTGTTTCGATTTAATTGCACTGTAAAACGAAAAATTCAGTGCCCTACTTTGCAGTTTGTTTTAGGTTTAAAAGCAAAAACTGTAGTAAATTTTTATTTTAAATAATTCATTAATTCTATGGCATATGTCATAAATTAAATTGTTAATATCCGAGATCACTATCGGAATGGTCACGCGGGCCACCTAAAATGTCTTTGCGGTCGACTAGTCGACCGCGGTTGACGTTTTGGCCATCCTTGATATATATATTTATATATGCGTTTGAGCTAAGTTTTAAATTAGTTATTTATTTAATACTAAATAGTCATAAATGTGGTCTGAGAAGTAAAATTAAAGGATTTTTTATATATAATAGGTTATTTTTGCGATTAAACGTCCCATTGAATAAAGAGTTTGAAATGGCAAAATTTAAGTTATGAAAGTTGTTCTTATATAATAAGTAGATTTAAAAAGATTAAAGCAATAAATTAAAAAGATAAGAGTAGTAATAAATTTTCCTCACTAATGCTTGCACTCTACGAACAAAAGAAGAATACAAAACTACATTAAATATCATTAAGTAATGATTTTGTATATTGTGATAGGTAACAAAATTATCAGATTACTGAATTTCTTTGACATTTTGCAACAAATATAGTCTAGAAAATACGATAGTTTCTAAATATCTTCAAATTGGTACTTCTAATTCTAGCTGTTTAATATACAGAGTGGTAATGAAGCAGATTCCGTACTTCTTAAATTTTGATGAAACTTAGATTATATACTATAGGACTATGGGGAAAAGATTTGAAGATGAAGAAAAATATTGTTTCCTTTTTGATCACTAGATGGCAGTTTTTAAAATTCCTTATGCAAATAGGTCAAACTTATAGAGATGATTAATTGAATTTCTATAACGATGAATATGCATTGATAACGATGACAAAAACAGGCTTTATCATAGTTATCTAAGCAGAAAAGTTGAGTTGTCCTTAGAAAAAATTTTATAGATACAACAACAGTAGCTTAGCTACACAGCATGACTATTTAACACTGTATGAAAAATTTTAAAATCTATATGTGAATAGATAGAATAATAAAATTAAGTTAAATTGACTGTGAATCATGTACCTTGCATTTTATTTTATCCCAGCGATATTATTCAAATAATTAAGGAAAGAAAATTTTCATCAAAGAAAAGAAGAGAAAAAATATATACTCACGAAATTTTCATGATATAGGATTTCTAATAGAATACAAGTAAAAAAAAAGCAGAGAAACTTCAGAAAATGCTTTAAATGTGAATTTTAATGCAGTTATCAGTTAATTATTATGAAAAAATATTTGTAGATAAAAAATATCATCATTAGATGAAATATGTTTCTAAGTTTCGAATTTTTATTGTAATTCAAATCAAATGTGATGGCGAGAGCTCTATTCGTTATTAAATTTAACAGAAATGGATTGGTTAAAAAATACTGTTGTTCAAATTTAATTATAAAACTGTGCATACCATTTATAGATGGTTTTTAAAAGGTTACTTATTTCAAAGCATGTTAAAGGAAACTGGTTGTATGAATTTGAGTTCTATTTATAACATTCTTATACAGCTGTGGATATATGTCTATTTTTAAATAACTTTTAAATGATTATTAATTACTGCTCTGTAGCAGAAATTAATGAACAATTAGGTACTGATGATTTTTTAAAGATTACTTATTAATGTGTGAAAGGAAAAAAATTGGCTGTATGAACAGTACTTGAGTGCTGTTTTTAACAAACTTGAAGAGAACTGGAAATATATATGTCTTCAAATAAATTTTAAGTAATTAAATGGCTGTCATGTTTCTTTATTTGAAAACAAGTAATAAATTCTTAACTTTTATATTAGTATCTATGAATTTAAAAATTTTATTGCACTTTTTCTAAAATAAAAATAAGAAACTCGGAACATATTTATTCTGAAAAATGCATAACTATTTGTTTTTACAAATTTGTTGTTCTGTAATGACTAGCCTACAGAAATGACAACAAAATATTTAATGACTCTGATAATTTATTTCTTATTCAAGAGGTGATTACAAACTTATAAACTTTGTAAATATTGAAAATTAAACTGTCTCAATTAAAAGGGCATTAATATATTTATAATAATTAAAAATATATTTTTCTGAAATGTCTCTTATTAAGAATTAATTTTTATTCGACCTTAGAAGCATTAAAATTATAAATGGACTGTTTTAACAGAAAACTTATGATTTGAAATATAAATAATGAATTCAACAGCTATATTGGTAGCTTAGCAACTAGGGAAATCAAATTCAAAACTTACTGCTTTAACTTGATTGTTTTAATCATAAGAACAAAGTAAACCCCAAGTAATTGATTTCTTATATTTTTTCTTGATTTTGAAATAAATTTTCAAATGAGATGAAACAATATTTGACAAATAATTTATACGAACTTGAAAATAAATGTCATTACGACTCTAATGACAAAGATTAAATTTACTGTTTATATCCAAATTTATATATTTTTCATGCACCAGAAACGTCACAACGAGACATTTTTTTTACATAAAGGAATTCTAAAAATAAATTCATTCTTGTCAAAAAGAAAAGAACACGAAATAAATCGCCAAGGAAGAATAAAAATAGTTATTCAGTTATTTTACACAAACTTATGTAAAAGCATTAAATGTATTTTAACTGAAATAATATCAAAATAAATCCATAAGCGACTGCAATCCATTAAGTTCATTTATTAGTTCATTATATTGAGTTCATTTAAATTGCATGGGAGAATTATTTTTTTGACCACTTTAAAACATTTTTAATTGAATTCTTCACTCGAATAATCAGATTTAGTGATAGGAAAAGGAACTTTCATACAATAATAAATTATTCATTGTCTCTTTTCTATGATTTCATGCATTTAAACATTGTCTAGACGATGTTTTAACATATGTTTTCGTAAAAGCAAACAAATCACGCGTGTAAATAACAGAGTTTTCACTTAAGCGCTTAAAATGCAATGGAATGGTTGAGTTCTTACACAGTTCTTCAAAGTTAACCAGAGCATGTAAATTGTAAACTTACATGCTTTGGTTAAATATGAAGATTTTCTCTGCAACGTTTTTTCTTTTTACTTTGTTTAACTTTCAGTGTAAATATCAATTAAATAATTACATTTTTTTTTACTTGGTCAATTGATATTTTCCATTGACTTATTGATTTCTGTAGACGTTAGAAACAGTCCTGTTTAGCATTTGTATGGAGTACAAAACTGCTTCTAACTGTTTGAGGGTTTTGTAGTGAATAGAAAACTCTCAAGCTTATTTTGCCAAATCACAGCAAAATTTCTATTTTATATTTCTTTCCTAACATTTATGTTTTCCTCATTTGCATCTGGTTTATATATTTGAAAAACAATTATGTATCTTAGAGGAATTTTAAGGAGTGAACATGAATTTACTTTGGGACAAGCTTTGAATATTGATGTACAACTATCGCCAATAGTAATCACCTAAGAAATATATATTTCAAACTTTAGTTGCTTCAAATACTTCAAAATGTTATCTTCATGTAGCTGGTTACATTATATAGCTAAAATAAATGTGATAATAGTGAACATTCTAATAAGATAAACGTAGATAAAAAGCTCTATCCAGATTAGCATCCTATTTTATAAATACTCTATTTCTTGTGAAAACATTTTGATTTTAGTAGTTCTGTTGTTTACTCCCTCATAAAAGTTTAATTCTTTAGAAATAACAGATTCATTTAAAAGTGAATGATCTGGATTGGTTTGTTTGTCTTTTAATGGTATTTTTTGCACGTGAGGGATAATTAAACCGTGATAAAAAATGTAAGTGGATAACCAAACCAAGTTGGAGATGTCAACCACTACTTATTTGATAGTAGAGTTTAACTTGCTAAATTCAAGTAAACAGCTCTTTAAATAATTTTAACAGTTCTCAAATTGATGAATATATAGTTGCTGAGGAAGGCTTTCAACTTAACGTTATTCAAGGATTAGTTCTTAAACTATTTTGAGAATATATTCTTGTTTTATTATTCTCTTCTTAGTCTATTATTATCTACTTAGACAAATGTTATTAGTTAGACAGAGATATTTCTTTAAAAAATTAAGGAATAAAATTATATACACATACAAAGAGAAGATCGTGTAAATGTCACTTTTTCTTACGAAAATAAAGAAAATTGATTTCGATGATTAAGTTATATCTTACTAGGAACTGTCATTTTAAATTAATAATAAACAGTACCATATAATTTAAAGTATACATTAATTCCATACTTGCCTTTGTATCAATTAATTTATCGCAAAAATTATAATTCTCAGTTTTTCACATTAAATTTGTTTAACTTTGATACTAAGATATTAATATTCAATAAGGTTATTTTTAATGTGCATTGAAAATTTTTAATGTAATGGTTTCTATTGAATGTTGAATTTAGGCTCAATAATGCAAATATTATTTTGTTTTTCAGAAATTACCTGTTAAACTTCAATAATAATATATTAATTGAGTAATAATTCATACAAGCTATTGCAAAATTGGTAAGAAATCCTGATGGTGGAGATGTTTAGATATTTATCACGAAGTTTTAAATATCATTGCAAGCAGTTTATAACCCCTCTTTCATGATCTAAACACCCCCAATTCATTTCCGGTGATGAATTAAGCTCTCTTGGGGATGCACGGGGAAATACTCAAAACCATGCACCATCATCTGCCAGCGACAGGCCTTGAATATTGATGCATAACAAACACCGCTACCACAAGAATCGACAAGGGTGTACTTAGAATTTCATTTTAGAGCTAATGAGGAATTAAATATGCAGGCTTTCAACAGCTCACCGTTTTGCAAGCGTTATCCAAGCGGCACAGATTCGAGCTTCTGATACGGCAGGAATGTTTGTTGAATATTAACAAGAAACATTGCTATATGAACTAAATATTTTTGCTCAGTTGAGTTGGTCTCTTATGGTTTTATCCATATTTTGTCAAGTTGTTTTGTAAAAAGTAAACGGAAGTTTTTCTGAAGGTGAGATATACGAAGTTATAAATATTTTAGTAGAATTTTCTAATTTGATTAGAAACACCACACTTTTTCTTTACTGATTTCGAACATTTTTCTTTAGGAGTCTAAATGGAAATTTTAGAATCCTAAAAATATAAAGGACTACTGAAAATGCATCAGTATTATAACAGAATTTTCTGATTTGATTATTAACGTTGATTTTTATTTATTTAGGGCATATTTCTTAAGCTGAATGAAAAAATATTTTTATAATTCTGTGTGAAATATTGAATTTATAAATTTTTTAAATTTCTTTTTACCATCATAAATTTTCTTTTTCATTGATTTTATGGTAATTTGTATTTCCCTTAAACATACTTTTAATTAATTTTTAATGTGTTTTCTCAAAATAATTAAAAATTTTTCATGCAAATATTTACATTATTTTACAACATATAAAATAAATTCGCGAAAATAAGAATAAGTGTGAATAGTATAGATCTGATAAATATTTATTTAGTTTACTAATACTTTATGCGAGCTTTCTTTTAGAAAATTTAATAAAACATACACAATTTTTTATTAATTTTCAAAAAACCTTTATCTGAAAATGTTTTAATTATGAATATTTTATGTTCAGTAATATTGGCAATGTGCTAATATAAACAGTTATTTTTTATTAATTTTTGAGAGAATGTAAATGCACTTTTTATAAACCTCATTTTTGTGCAATTTAGATATTTCTAAGTTTATTTTGCCAATTTTGTTCATTAATCATTTCATAATGTTACTACTTTCTGAAATATACTTTAATTTCGATTTCTTCTTACCTTTAGTTTCTGACACAATGTTTATCATTACTTATAGATTAATTTATTATAATGGAGGAAAATAGGTTGACTCAAGAGTTCTGCAAGCATATTTTAATGCCATCAATAATATTCAGGTTAGACATTTTAAAATATATTTTTTGCTAATATGAAGCCAGGAATAATGGTCCATTGCTTAGAGAGAACGATCATCGTTAGTAATAATTATCAACAAACATTTTTTAAACTAAATTTACTGAATTAATCCCAAAATGTTTGCAATAAATGCTTTACTGATACTTTTATTAGCGTTTTTGATTAATAGGGGCTCAAAGCGAAAGGTCCCGGAATTGATCCCAGCCACTGTTGAATATCGGAATATGAGTGTTCTGCTTTCTGTATGCACGTCTATTAGGATAGGTACAGGGTGGCGCAGAGAAACGGGAAATTTTGAAATAACCATAATGAACCAACGAATATTCTACAAAACATTTTAATGTTGAAAATGTGTTATTCAGGAGTGGAAAACTACATTTTAAAAATCTCATCTGTTAAGTGTTGTCCATTGCGCCTAACACATTGCGCCTAACTCATGAAAACAATATTGTGATGGATATTAAAATATTTTACAATAGTTTTCGGCAGCTAAGCTTCATACTATATTGTAAATCTTTTTAATAAAATTCCTATCATTCTTTGCAAAAAATCTTTTATAAAATAACTTTATTAAATTGATTTCTTGTAAGAATGTTAAATACTTAGTTATACGCAACAAACAGCGGTGAATTAACTGAAGAAACCAACTTTTACTTTCTATTACTTTAAAAACAACTTTAACAAATACAAATTCTTACTTAAAAATATTCAGCAGTGCTTTGATTTGAAGAAAATAAAGTAAGAACATAATCGTACATACCGTTTTCTTTTTACTCTGAAAAGGTAAAAAGTATTTTACGTCAATAACACTTGGGTACCCTGCATGTTAACTTAACGATTGTTTTGATTTTGAATTTCTCACACTGCAAAATATCGTTTCAAAATTATTATATTTTAGCAAAATTAAAAAGAATACTTATACAAGCATTATAAGACTATATTTGACTATATTATACTATATAGTCAATAAATTGCGCATTAAAATCATCGTAATTGGCATAAAAACTCTCTCTCTCTCTCTGTATATATATATATATATATATATATATATATATATATATATATTGTCATGTCAAATAGAGAAGAGCCATTAGTTATTGATTAGAAGCTCAATAGTTACATTCATTGGCATTCGTAAGGAAAATTGCTAACTGTGTCAGGATACTGTGACGTGGCATGCGGAGTGACATGATGCTGCATATTTGGAAGTGTCATGACTTATATCAGTAATGACAATCCTTGTGTATGAATCTAGAAGTGACATCATGAAAATTTTATTCTGAAATAACATAGGAGTGCCATATTGCTTAGCATGGTATGATCGCTTATGACACCATCACTTACGATTTCCGACCTATATCATAAGCACAATAATAAATCAAAATGATGATCAGTATGACGACTCAAAATTACGCGGACAATATACTCCATTCAGCAATATTATTTTTTCAGGAGATATATAATGGCATGTATCAATAGGATGACACCAGATTGCCCACAGACCAAACTAGCCAAAATGCAAAATGCTGTTAACTATTCAAATGCTTTTGTGGTTTCCTATCTCTAAAGATTTAAAATCAATAAAACGTTTTTGGACATTTGCATAGGTTGCCACCATTTCATTCAGTAGATGAACTGTGTGGAATGCCTTAGAGACAACGCACAACTGTCCTTCACCAGCTATTCCCCATACTTTTCGAATCATCATTCTCATCATCAGAAGATAAGGAGTTCGATTCATGATTTAAATGAAGATATATAGTGTTCACTAAGAGTGTCTGATTGACATGTTAAATAAGTTGTTGTCGAAATATTCTCCAAGTGAAATGATACCTCGGGGAGAGGTCAGGACAAGTATTGGGGGTCTTCTTTGTCCTTGCTTCTAAAATACGTTGATTCAAATACATTTCTCAGCAGCTTCTACTTCGTTCTACCCAGTGGTAGAACTCAATTCTGGGTTAGGTATAGCAGCTGCACATGTACTGGTCATACTCTCTGAGTTAATACCTACAATTGTTGCTAAATTGTTACTGTGTCGCACTCTAACCTATTGTTTTTACTTTTTGTGCATATTTTCCAAACGTTAAATTACTTCGCTTACGTGGTATCTTAGAATGTTTCAAAACATCAATCAAAAAAATATTTTTTTAAAAAAACATATTTTCTGAATTTAATCAGTAATATATGTGACTTAAATGAAATGGCATTGATTTAATATTTTATTTTAACTATATAGTGATATTTTTTAAAGAATAATTACCATTTTGTTTCTTGTTTTATCTATACTGTGATTGTAAATCATTTTTTTTTTGTGTTTTAAATATGTTGTTAATTTTTCATTTGTTATTTAATATAAATATGTTTATTATTATTATATCATTATGCATGTTTATTTTGGCGATTTTCAAAATCTTTTTGATTCTTAAAATGTTCATTTTATTTTTTCGAAAAAAAAAAAAAAAGATTTATCAGATTGTTAAAACTTTGCAATAATAACATGATCATAAATAAAAATTAATTTTTTATGTAGTTTCTTTGAAAGATCTTATGAAAACCCACGTATAATTAATGTATGCATATTTTTTAAATAAAATGTATTCTTAATAGACAAGCACTACAACATAAATTCTGATATTAACACTAATCTTGATTTTATTCATAAATGATGGGAAATGTATATCCCCGATTCTTGTCAAATTGTTCAGCCTCAACTCCCAGAAATTTAATTTATTTCAATATTTTATTAACATGAATATTTTCCAGCACATCATGTACACTCTATTTAATTAAATGAACTAATAATTCAAGTTATTCTGATTTTATCATTGCTCTATGGTCAATAAACATTGCTGAATTCTAGTTGAGTGAAACAATTGCTAACACAAGCAGTAATTCTGCGTGCCAACGGGCGGCATAATCCCACGAGAGGAAAACCCTCTGCTCTGAAATTCAAAATCCTACCAGATCAGAGCAACTGTTGCCACAGTTTATTAGTAATAATCCATCATTTACCTGTTTACAACTCATTCCTGCACGGTTAACGTTCAATTAAGTATTTAGAGGAGATTCAGTCCAGCGTGGATCTGTGCACTTCATTTAGAGATGACAGGACTTAAATATTAATAAATAGTCAATATATAACTAAAAGTAAATAACCCAGCTGGTTGATGTTTTGTAAATACAAGTCGGAAAATATAAAATATTGCTACTAATTTTCAGTTGCGTAAAGTCTAATTCACCTTGCTTATCCTTCAACAAATGCAATTAATTATCAAAAATCATAAATTCCTAAGTATATTCGAGTAATTTTCAAATGAGTGCGCAATTATGTTTTAAATGGCATTAGCATTTTGGAATAATTAACCGTTTTGATTTTGGTATTCATTTTGTGAAATTTGAATCCCATTTCATCATCGCTGACTTTAATCAAGGAATGTTGTTTCAAACATCTCATATCTAAAGTCTACTACAACTTGAATTATATTAACAAAGGTAAAAAATATTTATTTAATAATATTATTATCGTACCTACATTTGAAGGAGAGATATTTTTTTAACTTAATAATATATTTTAATGTTTATAAATTGTTAATTAATATGTATGATAATTAAATTATTTTAAAAAACTGCTTTTATTTAAGAAAAATGTACTTTTATACAAACGCTTACATGTTTGTCAAGTTCCTTAGAAACATTTTTTTAATGTATTGAAACAGATAATATTACATTATTGTTATTAAACTGTCATTATAATGAATGTTTTAAGTTTTCGTCTTTATAAAGGTATTAAGGCATTTTATTTTATTTTGACATACTTGAACTTGAAATACAAGCCGACAAGAAACAGTGGATAAAATAGTCGCCAAATTTGAAATTTTAAGCAATTTTTTTTCTGAGGAGGTGATTTTTAATGGACTAGTTCAAAGAATTAAGCTAATTTGAATTTCAGACGGAGTAGAAAGTGAAATTGACACCAAAACATTATCGTGCTGTAACTTTCTAGGATTTCAAAGTGAAATTAAATGAAGAAGAATGCTTTCAAAATCTATAACCAGCCTTTGGAAATAAAAATCCATCTCGTTCTATTTTATTAAGATTTTTTGCAGAATGTAACAGAGGTTGCTGTTTTTTTACGGAATAAAAGACACAATGAAACTATTGTCAACTGTCAGTCCATTCGTTAATCACACAGAATTATTAATCATTGATAATCTTTGGTGCTAATGAATTAGATCAATGACTCTCAACCTATGGGATAGCACTTTCCAAGAAGGGCGTTAGAACACTAAAAAGGGGAGAGAGCAATTCCAAGGGAAAGAATTAGTTGAAAAAAATTATTAGCTGCCGAAAAGGTAAACACACACATGTAGAACAAAATATATATCAAAATCATTTTTAATAATTAGCTGATTAAATTAAGAACAAATTTCAACATTAGTGACATTCTTGGACCTGCTTACAAAGCAATCTTTTTCAGCTTAATATTATCAGCAATTTTTATTCAGCTTAATATAGTTATAAGCTTAATATTAGAAACATACAATCTTAACTCTTTTCTCACATTTAACCGAGATCTATATTTTGTCATCAAAGAAGCCATGGCAGAAAATGCAGTTTCACAAAGTTAGGATGTTAAAATGGTAATGAATGTGAAATGTCCCTGTTTTAAAGCTTTAAACCTATTCTTACCCAAAATTCAAAGAGTGACTTATTACTAAAATCTTCTTTTGGTTCCGCCACGTGAAATCTATGAAGGTTTTTTTTTTCTTTCTCGGCATTAAGTGCATTTCGGAAGTATTGTGACAGGGATCACTAACCAATTCCCTACTTAATATAAGTTTACCTACATCAAAAAATATTTTTTAAAACTCGTTGCCAGCATGGCTAAATGTTCTTCTGGTTAAAAAAACATATTTATATGTTCTTCAGATTTCTGTATGCTTTAACTAAAGCTTACACAAACATTTGCAAACATTGTGAGTCTCTTTTACTTTTATTTTCTAAACCCCTGCTCCACAACTCCAGCCATTTACAATGAACATTAACTTCATCTCTCGTATCCAATATTTGTGTATTTGATCCTTAAAGTTGAAGATTCAAATGTTTTCATTTTTCAAATATGTAAACTATAAGTACCTCAATTCAAAAATATTCATTAATGGTTACATAAATCAATAAAGAGATTGACCACACTCACTCACACACACTAGCAATATTTTGCAATTACTTTTTGATATCCACGACAAGCTATTTGTTAAATTTTAAACTTTAACTGTGAAATAAAGAATACAACAATTTGCTTAACTAAAAAGTAATTTTCAACCACAATTTCTGTCAAACTGTTGATTGTTTACAAAATGTAATCATATAACGTAACTACAGCAATTCTTATGTTGCTATAGTTGACTTTATAAGGTAAAAGTTTACTATAAAGTAATTAAATTTAGGAAAAATAAATTTCTAAAAGTTCTAGAACATTAAAAATGAAATAAAATAAATATATTTTAAGCAACACATTTAAGCCAAAAAAAAAAAAAAAAACTATGCACTTCTAAATTTAAAATAATTACATGTTGAAAAAATTCCACAAATTTGAACTTAAATAAAATCACTAATTATAATCAAAACTATTATTTTCTTTATGTATTTAATTTTTACTGATTAAATAATATTACTTCATAACAATATGATATCAAAATTACTATCCGCGTTTCAAAACAAAACTCTCGCATCTGTACCAGCAAAAGTTTAATACGTGAAATCTGAATAAACAAACTATGTCAATATTTGGGATTAAGGAAAAACAGTTTTTTAATCTGAAACAGAAATTAGTTTCCACAAGAGATTAAAAGATTAAAATTCCGAAAAGGGATAAAATTCCATGGAAATTTTGTTTCATTTTGAAGTTCAGCGAACATACAAAGACTTTTATTAATTTTTAGAACAAATTTTGAAGACAAGCAGATTTATAAGGCAAAGTAAAGATATATAATTGTTGTTTGTTCATATTTCTATTGATTTTTGAAACTTAAAAGGTTACTTTTGAAGGAAGTTATGTTGATAAATGATTTCCCTAATAGTAGAAAAAAATATTTATTTGATGTATTTAAAAATTTAAGTATTTTTTCCAATATTACGAATAAATTGAAATATATAATTTCTATTTGCAACAATAGGCTGCAATTTCGGTAGTTCATATTCTTTTGGGTCATTAAAAACGTCAAAGATTTTCTTAAATTATTACTAAGGTAATCTTTACTTTCTCATATATATATTATTTTTTCATATGAAAGGAAATATATATTTTAAGACACATCGATATAAGGCTCTTAAATATAGAGAAATTCGCTTCTAAAAATAAATATTGAATTGAAATTAGAAGAAAGGAATAAAATGTCGTATGCTGAATTAGATCAATTTTTAACAGTGACGAGATAGTGGATTTACAAAAACACCAACATTAGAATACATTTTTTATTCATGTTTCATTTTCCTAAAAAAAATTGAAAGATAGAACTATATACACTGAAATAAAGTAAGTATTGATTCCAAAGATCAAAGTTCGAAGAAGAAATTGATGGAAAGTCCTGTCCCTTGAGGGTGCATACACCCAAACAGTGTTAGTTTTTCATTTTTCAAAGTTGTTTTGTTTTCTAAATTGATTTTTTCACCACTTGAATTTACACAAGATTTAATTTTTTTTATGTGAGGAAGACAAGACGATGAAAAATATTACATTAAGTAAAATTATTTTTCGAAATAACGAAATACTTAAACATTTAACTCAATACTTTTATTATTTTGTTTGCAGTTATTTCTGTTTACTTAATAGTTGAATTATCCAGCACTGCACTCATTGAATTAAGTTTCCTATTTTACACAACAAGGAATCAAGAATATTCTCATAATACAAACCAAGACGTATTGTTTACTATTATTAAAATATATACGAATATTTACAGTACACAAACTGTAAATTAAAATTTTTAATGTTAACTGTTATTCTAACATAACAAAATATTTAGTTTCGAAATAATTAACTTGAAAACGATAGTGATTTCGAAACTAAAATTGGTTTCAAAATTAATGTACATCCTATTTATAAGGTAAAAGATTAGATTTGAATTAGAATAACATTGGTAGTTCTTTTATTCAAACCAACAACTCTTGTTGTTATTTCTAATCTCCTATCTGGTTTGACTATTTTAGACCAGATTAACGAAGCCATTGACATTAATGAAGTCCGATACAAGAAGATCACAATTATGGACATCCTCCCAGTCCAGTCCGAAGTATTCCAAGATGTACTGAGGCGATGTCTGCTCTTGCTGACATGTAGGCCAAAGAGGAATCTTCTTGTGCCCCTAGCATATGTTAGACATATTTTGCTGCCTGGCAAATCGAAATAGACATGTGTTGGTTCTTCTATCACAAAGAAGAGATCGAAACAATCCTGGTAAGGCTACCCAAGGCGAGTCCATATTTCCCACCTAACAATAACAGAAATGGAGCAAAGACCTCATGATGCTCCAGTTCACGGAAGACAGAAGCAGTTTTTTCTTCCTAACAAGTTGGCAAATGTTGTTGACAACTTTTAAATTTGTGTAATATTTTCAATTTCAGACAGGTCTTCAAATATACAATGTTCTAGCCGATTTAATTTGAAATTTTTATAGTACTATCACTTATGGAGAAATTATTCTAACTTCTGAATAAATGCAGGGGCTTTTACTTGATGAAAAGTTGCATCTTAAGAAATAAACGCTTTCCAAAGTCATGTATACTGGCATTTAAAATAATTTATTGTTTTGAAAATGTAAGAAAGTTTGCAAACATGGTTGAAAATAGTATAATACAAGATACAGTATTGAATATTTAGATCAAGATTACATTCTATTCCTAATAGGGAAGAATCAGTTTTCGAGGTATTCTTTATTATATAGCACGCACATTATCCAAACGGATTTTATTTTAACGGAGAAATAAAAATATTTTCTTGAATGTAACTGTGTTGCCAACCTTTTTAAAAAACGCTTTATTTTAAGCTGTGTTTAAATCTTATATTCCTTAACTGTCCTTTAATGATTTCACAAACTCAAAATTATTGATTTTAGAATTATCAAAAACTGAAGAATTATTACAGTAATGGAAAATACATGAATTATTTGAATAAACAAATAAAAAATTAATAGTATTTTTATTTATTATCTAATTTAATAAAATATCTTAATTATAAAAGCTGCATTCTATGTTCATTTTAATTTCTGGCTATTGTTGTAACAGAAATTAAATACACCAACAATTGATATTTTTATTGAAGATAGAGAATCAAAAATTTTAAATATGTATGCAAAACTCCAATGACCAGGAAAAGTTCATAAAAATTCCACCAAACCGACTTAAATTTTTTGTTGTTCTCCAGAGAATATTTAACTCGAAATAGAATAAAAAGTTTTTTTTAAGTAAAATAATGATTTAGATAGAACATATTGTTAAAAAAGCTTGTGGCATACGTTCGTTAGCAAAAATAACTATAAAAATATTATTTTAAATTCATTATTTGAACACCACCATTGTGTTTTTCTGACATTAAGTAAAACTACTGTCCTCATTGGCCCAATTTTTTTAAATAAAGATATTCATTGCTTTGAAAATATAAAACCGTGTTCTATTCTGCAGTAACCAGGTCATAGATTTTATCATTTTGTGGCGTAAAAGCAAAAATTAACTCATTCAATTTTTATTTAAAGAAACATAATTTACCAAAGTATCAATTGTATATTTAATATGCAGTTTTCTATTATTAGCAAAGTATTGCGTTTTTTCTGCACCATTTGGTACAATAAATTTTACACAGGAACCAAATATTTCAAGAATCAAAATACCAAAATGTTAACAATACCCTCATATTTTTTACAGAAATATATTAAATCTTCTTAGCTGTATCATTATATTTTCTAGCCATTAGATTCCTAATATGAAAATACATCATTTAGGTTGAAGAAATAAATCTTTTAGGGAGTGTGCACACTTAGTTATAAAAATTAAGAGTTAATGTATGTGATTACAACTATCTTTCTCTAAAATTCAATAAATTGTCAGTTTTTATAGATATTTAATAAGAAAAACATTTGTTTGTTTAAATCTTTATATAAATTTTCAATTGAAATTTGTTGGATGTAAAAATATCGATTGATCAAATGAATATCTAAAAAATCGGTATTATTAGGTCATGAAATGATTTTAAGTATTGCTAAATAGATTTTTTTGTATTTTCAAGACGACACATGATATTTGTTTTTAATTTTTATATAATGCAATATTTATCATATAGTTGACTTATTTTATTGTTATTATTTAATAAAATATTGTTCCTAAATAAGTATGTTTTTAATAAAACTTTGTCCCTCACATGGAATAATACAAAAATAAATTGTATAAGGCTTAGTGAAAAAGAAATCACATTGAATTTAATATTTTTAATCAAATTCGTAAAAAGAAGCAAGTACAGTTGCAAAAAGGATGATATAAGTTCTTTCAAAAACGCTTCTCAAATATGTTTGTATTCCTAAGATTCTTATTCATATATTTTGCAAACGGATTATACTTGAATTTTAAAATATATAGTTTGTGTGAGGAAATAAATAAGTGAGGATGTCAAGCGCGAAAAAGAATCCGAAGAGATGTACATAACTTGAGGCCAATGTGAAGAAGCAATTCAAAATCTTTGTGTATGTCGCGCTTTCTTTATGTTCGAAAGCTAAGATTTGTTTTCGGAAATATAATCTTTTGCAGAGAAGCTACATTCCTCTAAAATATAGCATAATAAGTTTTTTGTTTTATATGTGAAAAACACTTTTGAATATAGACACTCAACTTTTTCGTAGTTTACTTTAAAATTATTTCACCTTCTTTAATCTTATTTAAAAAAAAATATTTTGCAAAAAAAGAAAAACTTCTTGAAAATTTGACTTGCTTTTTTTGTCAATGATAAACATTGCATAGGTTGAATATATTACTTATTTTTGGTTGACATAAATGTATATTGTTGAGTAATTTCTTGTTAAACTGCTAATACAGTTACAATTAAAATCTTCAGCTTGTTAAAGAATTAAGTAGAAAGTAAAGTTTTAGGAGACCATTATATATACTGTAAATGCCATCTAACTTGGTTTAGATATTGAATAAGACTATGAACATTCTTTACATTAATAAAAAATAACTGGATTAGTAAAAATATTTCATCTATAATGTGGAGCTTCTAATAATTTTAATAAGACCTGGATACCAAATAATAACCACTCTAGCTTTCAGTTACGCCGTTCATGGGTTCAATTCCATTTGGATTTTCACTTTAGGTCAGAAACACTTTTAAACAATACTCTCTAACTCGATTCATACTCGACAGTACACACTGTCTATGACATAAAAACAAATCAAAATAATTATTTAGATGGAAATTCAAGTACCTCTTTATGTACTCAAAAACACGTTTGTGAACCTAGTAGAGCTATATCTGAAAAAAAGAATGAAATTCATCAGAAGTTATCATCCAATTAGATTCCCTATTACGTAGCTCTAGCATTTCTCTAATCATATATTATTAAATATCAACTAAAATGTTAAGAAATAGTTCTAAATTTATGTGATTATGATAATATATTTGTGTGTGTATGTGGTGTATGTATATATATACATAAATATATAATGCAAATAATAAAGGTAGATCAAATAATTAAAATAAATTGTTTATATAGAGCTATTTCAGCGAACTTCAGTGTTATTTTTTAAATAATGTTCTTTTGATTGAATCTTCAAATATCTATTGTTTTTATTATATATAAATATTTGAAAATTGTTTAATATTTGCAGCAAACATAAATACAGTAGAGCAGTTAGACGAATTTATTTAAATATTAAAAATATATAACATACAACCAGCATAAAAGTGAAATTTACAAAATGAAATTTAAAATTTGAGTCATTTAAATAATTATATTGATCAAAAGGAACACATTAAAAAACTCATAATAAATCAATTTAAGTGAATATAAATGAAATACCAACATAGTCAGCTTCATCAGAAGGTATTTACTACATTTGTACGAAGTACAGTCTTCAGCCATTGCAGAAAAACCAATGTCTAAATCAAGACATTACACATGAAAGCCATGCGGAAAAAGTTTTGCATCGAAGAAATAACAAACAAAAAGAATTAAAACCATACCAAAAAATTTTTAAAAAGAAGAAATAACACCAGAAAAATAATTAAGTAAATCACCAAATTTATAGTTTCCATGAATACAAAATTTTAAATCTATAAAACTGCAAACAAATAAAGCAAAGAATAGAATAAATTTAAATTCAAAGTTGCCAAGATAAAATACTAAATTCCACACCTGAAAGTTAAATGAAAATACATAAGTAAAATAAATGCATATTTTAAAATACTATGTGTAAACACTATTGGTGTTTCAAGCTTCTTATCAAGCTTTGGCTGACCTTTCTGTAGTTCCTAATTACGCCTATATATATTAAATGGAAGAATGGTGAATTTAAAAATGTATCCAGATATGAATTTGGGATGGATATTTTCAATCGAAAGTTCTATCATGGTGCATATATGATAAAATGATTTTCTAAGAGAAGATATAATGATAAATGATGTATTTAGAGCATAGATCTGCGAAATAAGCTAAGTGAAAAAAACAGGGATTCGCCGCAAAAAATTTGTCGCAAATCATAACACTTAATTCTTTAACTCTGCTTCAAATTTTCCTGCTTCAATGCTGCCAAATTAGCACAAGATCTATATGACTTCATTCTCCTTTAACTGTTCAGTGTTATGATGCAAAGGTCTTCGACAAAGGTGCCATACACCTATTGCAAATATTAAGTTATAAACTTGATTCAATGAGACAAATCAACTGCCAATTATTATTCTGGTGCAGTACATAAGTACCAGTTCTCGGAGCAAACATTGTAGATCTCCATATTAAATACTTTCAAATACTCTCAGGCCGCCTTCCGTTTAGAATTAGGTAAATTTGTGATTTTTCCCCATTGTATTAGAAAAGGATTTATAGTTTAGCAGTTAATCTAAACGTAATCATTCATACAGAAGTTTTATATACATTGCTGTTTGCATGAAATTCCCAATGAAATTTCAATAAAAAAATAATTTAAATGATCACTTATAAGCATTAATGTGTACAATTTTGCTTTACTATCATTACATTTCTAGTGCGATTTATGTAATAAATTGTCTTTGTCTAATTTCAATTGTCTACAGGTATTTTTGTAATTTTCTAAGATTTTTACTACTTTTTTAAAGGCTCTTCACAGAAAATTCATATAATAAAACCAAATATTTAAATAATAATAAAAAAGACTTTTGAAAAATAATTCATTAAATCGTTCTCTAGACATAGAAAAATTATTAGAAAAATGTATAAATATCTGGAAAAACGATGAACATTAGAAAAGCTGTAAACTGTAACTGAAATATATAATAATTAGATTTTTATTAGTATTCATTTTTGAGAAAACGAGTAGACAAGAAATTTCAAATTAAGTTTGAATTTTAAATTAAATATGCAAGAATAAAAAATTAATTTTCACTCACAGATGAATTAAAAAATTCTTCAGCAATTTAATTTAAATATAAAAAAGTTATAAATGAAAGTAAAATTCACAAAAGTAAAATTATTAACATGTCTTCTAATTTATGATTTATATATTCCAATTATATTCTTATTAAATGAAAACAAATTTTAAAAGAATAGATTATTTAGGTTTGCTTACGACATTACTAAAAAAGTTATTTATAAGCAGAAGAAAAATATTTCAGAAATAAATTATTAACTATATTTAAATTGAAAACAATAGCGAACAATGTTTGAATGAAAGGAATATTTTTATTTTACAAGATAAAATATATAAATGTTTTCAATTCAAATTTTATTTCATTGATATGAAATTACATATTATCTTCATCTCTAATTAGAAATATTTATCCATGATTTTAATCTCTTTCACATTTAATTTTTAATTTAATTCCAATCAAATCAAAATAATCATAATTTCAGCAAGGCTTTATTTCATTCTTTACTCTGTATCTAAATAATTTTAGTTTTCTCATCGCTAAACAGTCATTTTTTGCACTCAAGGGCTAATTAGACCTAGATCTACAGTTCAAAGTAGAATCCAAACCACTACAAACATCCATGTTTTTGGTGAGACTCGAAGCGTTGAACCAAAGACAAGAGCGCAAACCACTTAGTTGCCAGCTTTGAGGTATCAAAATAGAGATTAAAACATAAGAGCAATTTCTTTATGACAAACAAGAGATAGAATATAAGTTTATATTTTTCCAATCTTTTTGTGTAGTTCTCAAACTTACTATAATAATCATAATAATCATTATATATATATATATAATAGTTAATAATAATTTATAAAAGTCAATGCCAGGTTTTGTCTTTTTTAATATTTTGTTATGTAGTATCATCCATATATTTCAGCCACGTAACTAGTAAAAAGAGTCAGGAGAAGTAAAATAATCTGCTAAACTTTTTTTCTATGGAAAATGAATTTGATTACAAAGGAATTAAAATTAGTTATTTTGGCTGATATCCAGATAAAGGAATTTTGCATATATGACTTTTTTATAATACTTCTATATGGCTGTGAGCCAAAAGAACTCATTTTAACATTTGAAACTTAGTAGGCGTTTCAATTGTCAATTAATATAAACTGAATAAAAATGAAATTTAAAAATTCTGAAATATAAAAATTATATCAATTATTAAAGTTCTTGTAACAAAAATAAGAAAATCGGAAATATAAATAATTTAAATTTAACACACTCTCTTAATAGCTACGTTAAAACGTTAAGCTTTTCGCATAACGTTTTACTGTATTTTAAAAGCATCAAAATATTTTTCAGAAAAATATAAAATATGAAGAACTTTTTTAAATGTATTTTTAAGAGTTTCTGATAAATGTAAACCAAATCGAAGTTCAGAATTGCATTAATGCTTACGTTAAATGATCCATGCTTTTAAAAGTAAAGGAATGGGGAGGAATGGGTTGGTGTTTTTATTATTTATGTTAGGCAAACGAAACTTATAGGTAATGTTCATAAACAATTTGAGCTCACTGAAAAAGACAATTCAAGTTCATAACCATCTATAATATTCACTATGGAATGAAAAAATATATTTTAATTTGAGAAATAGAAATTGGCCAAATCCAATCATAAATTTTCAAAAGTAAAAATGGAAGAAAATATTCGAGTCCTACTTATTGACATTAGACATTTAAAGTACATTTATATTATATTATAATACAGAATACATCTAAACTAATAAGATTAATTTTATATCCACTTATTATCAGAGAAACAATTTTAAAATCATAAAATCACCTATTGACATTAGCTTAATATTATTAACAATCAACATAGTGAATTATAATATCAAACACATACGTGATATAGATAAAAAAAAATGGTATTCAAATGCGTATATTTTTGGTTTAATTTTTTTCAATTTTAATCAATATACAAGTTTTAGGAAATTTTCCCTCAAATATATTTCGATTATTCTTGTCAGTTAAAGAAAATCTCTCGCATAACTTTCCCATTCTTCAGAAAAGTAGTCATCACTGGTAAAAGGAGACGAAAATATATTTGATTACTATAAATATAACTTATATCGAAAGTTAATTAACCCAATTCAATTTACTTTTAACAATTACGATTTTATTCTTTTGTTTAATAAACAGATTTTCATAAAAATATGTCAAGAGATTATATTAATCTTTTTTCCACTCATATTTGCAAATAAATGTGTCTAACTTTGCCAGTATAAAAAATTATCATGCGAATTTTACTATGCAATGAAATCAACAAATGCAATAAATTTTTATGGTTTTTTAATTAATAGTTAAATATTACCGATAGTAAATAATGTCTTAAATGTATGTGTTATATTTCTGCTAACAGATGTAAAATCTTTCCAAGATTAATTTTTCATTCATTCTCTTTGAAAGAAGTCAATAAGCTTATTTATGATTGAATATTATCAAAGCTTATGATTCAATGTTTAGGCTTATTTAAAGTCAAATGTTAGCTTATTTAAATTAATTTTATGTTCAATATTATTAGAAGTTCATAAAAAAAGCATTGAAATAAAATTCAACTAAATCATAGTCTAATGGAATATATCTTATATGTAGTTAGCACACATCATAGTTATAGTTAAAGCGGTATCGACAAACAGCTTCTGAATTAAAAACTGTTCAGTTTGGCAAAGTTACAAAATCTTTAAGTCATCGATAAAGGGTATAAATTTTGGTTAGCCTATACTTTAGGGTGCCCCCTTGAATCTTGTCTAGTTGTGGTCGCTGTTGATCGCCAAGCTGAGCAAAATCCAATCTAATTGTGATTGCAACAGAACAATTGATTTATCTATGCCAATAAAAATCACCAATAAAATCGATAGCCAAACAAAAATCACCAAGTTTGCCTAGGATGCACCCTTAAATATAGCTTTATATGTTCTTTTCTCAACCAATAATTGAGGGCTTAAGGTTTAGTAAAAAGTTTAAATCTCTATTTACATACACGATAAACTAATTTCGGTCATGCGTAAAAATTGTCCCCAAATCTTTCCCCACACTGTCGCCAACATCTCAGTCAGACAATTCTAACAAAACATTATAATTACGTACTTAAGTTTAGTTATGCCTAAAATTAATACCAATTTTGATATCTACGTCATTTTCTGCCAACCATTGCTGCCAAAATATATGTCTCCAAATGTTGTGTATTAGTGATTGAAAATACAATTACAAACGTGCAAACTTAAATATTTACATTTCAATATTTTAATATAAATATAAATCAGTATTCTAATAATCATATTTGTAAATATTATAATATGCTTTTGAATATTAGTTTGACAAAAAGAATTTCAAAATTCTTACTTGAACTTCTAGGTTTTATTTACATGTTTTTGATTATCTTTGCGCAAATGATTTCAAACTGTTTTGTGGCTGAACTTCTAGACAGCTAACAGGCAATTCAACTTCGGACATTTTTGTGATTTTATAGATATTTTCCCAACTACTTCTAAGTATATCTGTAAACTTACGTGCTAACTTAAGTTGAAATCAATCAGCGCCGTTAGGAATAATAATCACATGAAAATCTAGAAAAAATCGTCTCATCATCTTTTCAATCTAGATAAAGATACTGAGAAGGCAATAATAAAAAGAAATTATACAATAATTGTAAGAAACATTTTGCACATAACTTTTTGTAAGTAAAAAAAAATATCCCGTAACAAAAGCATTAGTTTGGGGGAAAAGAAATCATTATTTTTACGAGAAGTTTAAGGCTTTATTTACATATTTTTGATTAGCTTTACACAAATGATCTCAAATTCTTTTGAGGCTGACCTTTAGTTTCTGGACTGCTAACATACTTGTCAACATCGGACATTTTTGTGATTTTATGATGCTTTCGACTACTTATACAAGGTGCATATTTAGCATCCAATTTGCCCGAACGGAATCGATGGAACTAAAAATGACGCCTCATTGGCTTTTGCAGCATCGAGAACATAAACACCATTCCCGATTTTACACTGCCTGACTTGTATTTTCACCTTTATCAAAGAAAAACTGAATGTACTGGATTTTATCTTTGTTGACTTACATTTGTAACACCCAGTACCTTATAACTGAATGGACCGAATAATTAAACATAAAAATATTTTTTAGAAATATGATATTTCCAACGAGCATAAATCTGAAATTGTATGATCTATACCAAGCGAGATATCGAACACAAATTCATCGACTAAAGAAATAATGGATTTTTTTTTTCACCAACCTAACAAAAATGAATTTTTTTATTAATTTTATAGAATATAATGTTTTACTATGATATCATTTCGACTTTTTTATTTAACTTAGTTTTTCAAAAAAAAAAAAAAAAAAGCTTTTATAAATAGATTCTAAAATTTGAACAATTTGATTCTATAAATCATAACTAATAAAGTTATCTGTACTTTTTTGTTTCCAATTTCTTTGTAAAATGAATAACATTTTTAGGGCCGCATAAGACAGCGTTATTTTTTCTTACACAACCTTAAAAATACTACTCTTTATATTCCAAAATAAGAAGTTCATGCATATTAATATCTTTTAGATATACTTAAATTCGTGAATTCCCCAGGAAGCTTTTACATGAATTTAAAGTTATACAACTATTAAAATATAAAAATTAAAGAATTACAAAATTTTAAACCTTGATGATTAAGCCAAGAGATTTTAGCTATAATTTCGAAGCACCTCTCAAAAGAAAATAAATAATAAATTAGCATTTACCTAATTGCATATGCATGAGTTATTTAAACTTTTTCGAAATACATATCCATAGCTTTCTGGAATTTCCAGATATCAGAATGATTGCTACTTTAAGAAGTTTTTTTTTATACACCTGATATTTTTTGATGGAAGAATGTTGTTATTTATGAAGAAACGCGTTAACTCTATATTCGGCTATTTTAATATAAATCTTAATATCAGTTTTATCTTCCTTTATTAATGAATCCATCTCAATCGTGTGATCATGAAATTGATAAATATTTTGAGTAAAGTAAAGAGTGTTTTTTTTGGGGGGGGGGTTTCTTTTTCCTTTTAACTATTGAATAAATTAAAATGAAGAAGAATTAAATTTGAGGTTTTAAAATGTTTCCTTTTCAGTGATAGATTTTATTCACAAAATTGGTTCATTTCCTGCTGGTAAATAAGAAATATGAGAGAAATATTTTCAATATTTTGTCAATTTGAAATTTCACTGTAGATAAAACATTTTGTGATATAGGACGCAAGGAAGCCATTCACAAACAGTTCTTCCACTCTTCAAAAACGACCTAAAATTACCGAGAAAGGTATTTAAACAAGCGAATGTGTACAATATTTTTTGCCAGTTGCAATGCAGGTAGGCAAATCAAAATAGAAGGTTAGTTTCGATTGCCGCCATGAGTAATCTTTGAACTCCCTTTGGCTTGGTGGTAGATTAGCACCTTGCAGATGAAAAGGTCCCAGGTTAGATTCCAGGAACTGTTGCACTACGGAAGATGAATGATCTGTTACTGACTTCTGCACTTACGTTTGTCAGTTTGGTGTTTTGGGGATTCCAACATACAAACATCTGCTCTCTTGGATGTGATCTCATTCAGTGACTTAAATGCTATAGTAATAGGAAATGTGTAATCTATCGTGGCACATGCCAGTTAACTTAAATTCTATTTCGAGTTCATCATTATCATATATTTATAAATATTATTTCTATACGCATAAGTTTTAGTAAACATCTTAGAAAGTTAGTGTAATAAAATAAATGTTACATCTGCACGATTCATAAGTTTATTCAACTTAAAGTTCATTTAGCTGAAAGTTTATTTTGTAAACATTAAGACTAAATTATTACAACACAATATGAAAACATTGGTTTGGCTATCAAAGTATTTTGAACCCTAGTTAACACTGTATTTTATCTTGATTTCGAATACTTCAAGATTTATATTTTAAGAAATTTTATTAAGGACTCGATAATGGAATTATTTTGAGAAAGTAAATAAAAATGATTACGAAATATATTTGCATAAATTACATATTTTTAAAAATGATTTTGCTATTTATATTTTTAAAAATTGTAGTGTTGCTCAATGTTATATTAAAGCTTCAATAAATTATTTTAAAATCATAAGGAATTTCCGTTTAAATGTTTTATAATAGGATTAAATCTGATGGATTACATAAATATTTTTCCTACATAGTTTTCAAGGATTTTACTTTATACAGCATAAGAACATAATTTAAAAGTTGTCTTCAAAGACTTTTCCGTCATAATCCTATTTTAAATATGTTAAAACATATTTATCATGGATTTAATCCTGTTATAAATAGGTCTTATAACAGAAGAAAGTCTAGTATATTCCATAAAATATTTTTCTTTCATGGTTGCCAAGCATTTGATTTCGCACAGCTTACGCATATAATTAAAAAATTGTCTTCCAAGGTTCTTTCAGTATCATTAAATTCAGTAATTTAATTATAACTATTGTTTTAGTAAGATGAATTATTAGGGATGTTTTTGAAAAGTACGTAATAATTCACATCAATTCAAAATAAATTCTTATTAAAAGCTTATTTTAAAACAAAAAGGGTCTTTATATGTAAAACAAACTAAACTTCATAAATTCGTATTTACAAATAACTCCATAAAGAATTTAAATTCATTTTATTTTTGTCTTAACATCCAATTTTATACAGTTTTTATATTAGTTTGAAAATTAGCATCAGATTTGTTTTCGAAGGACAGAAATATGAAGAATTTCATCAAAATATTCAACAAACAAAATTCTTATTCAATATTTCATAAATAAATTAATCGTGTAAAACTATGGATCATTCGACAGTCAAATCTACTTTAAGTTACATCTATTTAGTATAATTTTTCGGGCAAAAATAACTTATATAATTATTTTTTTAATATACAAATATTTATCTTTCAATCACATTGTTATACTTCTGCATACACAGCATAAATTTTTTATATAATTAAGATTTCGACATTAGAAAGGATTTGAGGGGCGCAAGAAATGGCGCCTTATATAGTAGAACGGCCACTGGGAAAACCATCGTGGGTCCGAAATTGTATAGGTCGAAGTTTGTAATTTAAAAGCAGGGACAAATCAGAAGACGACAGATTATTCCTCCCAAACCTAGATACATCATTTCGCATGGAGGACATTGAGACTACGACCTTTTTAACATGCCCAAGCTGCCAGTAACGAACATGATGAATCTTCGAATGTAGCTTGCTTTGAACTCAGTATCTTCCTATAAAGGGAACGAATGCTTTAACCTACCATGTCACGATGGCCACAGCTACATATTATGCTACATATAATGCATACGCAACATGATATGCTGTATACTTTTTATGAATATAAATTATTGAAACATTTCTTGAGATTGCAAAATCTTCTCATTTATACTAGGCAATGTTTTAGGACATTATTTCTTTCCTAATGAGACCGCAGGAAATCAAATTAAGTGAAAAAAAAATCAATTTTTATAACACACAAAACGTTGTTTACGTGATCAATTGATGCAGTATGAACGAGTAATTGCTGCAAATGTTTTTTTCAAATATTATTATACAAACTTAATCCCTGTATTCTTGTAGAATGATACACTTTTTTTTGAGCCAAGCGGGAGAACTAATAATTAGCGACTCTGAAAATCTTGGATTCGAACCATTGGGCATGGATGTTTATAGTAATTACGAAGAATCCTCTTTAAATTTAACTTAACTATCTAATTAGCCGTCGTGTGCAAAATGTTCTCTGTTTGCAAAATGTAATCGTTGATTTAAAAAATAACAAACCCTATAATGAATAGTTTATAAAAAATAAAAACAATTTGAAAAGAGATAGCTCTAAGTTTTTCGACAAAATCTTCGAATATGCTTCATATCTCTAACATGCTTTTTAAAAATCAATTATACTTAAATCTTTTTTCTTCATTATCCTAAAGTTCCTTTTTCTGGTTCTTGTAATTTTTTCATGCTGGATATTTTGAAGTTAATGTTTACGTCTCAAAGTATTAAGTAAAAAAATATTTATAAAATTTAAACAGAATTCTTAGAAATTGCCTTGTGAGTCATATAAAAAAACCGATTTTGAATATTTTGATGTTTTGAGCTAATCTCTATTATAGGTTCGAAACATTTGTGTGCTTTGCACTTGAAATCTATGATGAGTTTTCAAAACAATTTTTCAATAAAGAAGATATGTCTATAAAATAAATAATGATTTCGAAAGATGTTTTTCAAAAAATGCTTATTGAGAGAAACTTTGGAAATAAAACAAAATATTATAAATTTGTGTATAAGATTCGTTTGAAATAAAATTAAATTTATTATTTTTCATTGCTTCTTAAATATTTCTCCCATTTTTAACGCATCTTTCAAAATATCAAATATTTCTCTCGAAATTCCATTTTTAAAATGTAAAATTTCGCAAGACTGAATAACTAGTAATTTGCTTATGGTCTTTTACGGTAGAAATTGATTAGTAACACGCAAATACATGCATAGAAAAATGAACAATAAAAACTTAGAAATAAATAATAATTGGGAAATTAATAGAAAAATAAGAGTTTTGATAATAACTGAAAAGACATCTTTATGGTTTTATAAATGGTTGTGACGTCACATAAGTGATTGCAACATGCTTTAAAATTTTCATGCTCTTCAAATTCTTTAATATAAGGAATGAAACATCCAAAAAATATGATTTTAAATAAAAAATCAAAATTATTAAAAAAAAAAAATATTGCAAATGAAACTAAAATATTTCAAAATGAAAACTTGAAACTCAAGAGCTTTCTTTTAAAAGTTCGTTTTAATTTAATTATTCTTCAAAAATACAAATAGGATTCAATTTGATATGATTTAATTAGTCGTCTGTTTAATTTAATCTGATTGGACACACTACATTTGATTGATATGATATTTTGTAACGAAATTGATTCTATGCAGGAATCTATAAGAGTTACAGATAAAAAAAATGAATTCAATACAATGGCTTTTTACTTTAGAGAGTCCTTAATTATTCTTTTGGAACTTTGGTTATGCCTATAATATCCAAATTGAAAAGAATACTCTAGGCTTAAATGTACGGTTTATTTTTAAGAAAGTAAATCTGATTATGCTTCTGTATTAATAGACTTTACCTTACAAAAGTATAAAATTTTTTTATCAAATGCATATTAAATGTTAAGTATAACTACATATACCGGGAAATCTATAAGTTCAGCAAAAAAAAGGCACTAAAAATAGCACCTCACCATCACAGAATATTTTTTATAAAATTGTTTTAAAATACTGGATTAAGCTATATTTAAAATAACTGAATAACATTAAACACATTTGGATTACATGGTGTATTTTGGCTCTTAAAAATATAAATTTAAGCAGTATGAAGTATATTGTGTATAAAGTTCAGTATATGCATTTTGTTGTTTGGTGATTTGAAGTATAATGTCAGAAACTGAAAAATATATTTTAAACTCTAGCACTAAAAAAGATTTAGTAAAATACTGTAACATAATTATCGATATTCTAATATGAATTAAACCAAGCAAGTAGCCAAATGGTCCAAACTATTGTCTTCATATTAACATTTTGAAGGTTCAAATCCTACCTTAGACTTGGATGTTTAAAGTGGTTTGGAATCCCCTTTAAACCATCTGCAGAAATTTACTGTTCAGTGACAAACAAAATGAATTTTTCTATAATTCAACCCATACTTAATGCAAATGTTGATTGTAAATTATTTGAGGAGAAAAGTTCATAAAAATTGTATAAAATTTTATGCTTAATCTATTAACGCATTTGCCCATGCCAGATACGGTCAAAAGTTACTGATTTATTTTTTCACATGCCCGTGCCTAACACGGGCGCTCTTGTATCTCGCGTCTTTTTTATTTCTAATGCCCGTTTGAGATCCGTTGTAGTAAAAATAGATAAACAACAATTAAGTTATTTAACATGGATGTCACGTGGATATTTTTTTCTAAAAAATCTTATGCTTTAAGTTGTTAATATTAGATAAAGTAATGAAGATAGGTTTAAATTTCAACGTGGATGCTTATATAGACTCAAAACACAGTTTATATATTGCCTTGTTTACGAACTTCAACATCCGTTTTTGCACCAGCATATTTCCTTGTACCTAGTCCTCTATTGGGCTCGACCAGTTAGATGCAAGCAGCAGAGTGAGGATCTTCGTCATTTTTAAAAGCAGGGGCCAATCACAAGGATCCCAATACTTGACTTGCCACTCCCTAAGGTATCTCATTTGGAGGACATAGCAACATCAGCTGCTTAAAGTACCCGACCCAACTTTAGGGAACATGATATATTTTCTGTTAAGTCAAGACTCGAACACATTACCTGTCGATAATGAAAACGATTCCCTAACCAAGTTACTGCGACTCACGTCAAAGTGCGTCTATTCAACTGTAAAAAAAATGAACATAATGTAGCCAATTTAACGCCTGGTATTTACAAGCATGGTGTTATTCATAGATACTTTTACAGTGGTAGTTTTAACCTATAGGTATAATCAGTTTTCAACATTTTCCAAGTAGAGGATGTCTTTTACAAATTCATGATTTAAAAAAATTAATCAGTGTTACATCAGGTAGTCCATATGGACAAGTAATCGGGCATTTTGTCCAATCTTCTATGGCTCATCAAAGAATTGCGATGAGGGCTAATTGTAATTAACTTCAATATCTGATTATATAAAACATCTCATATAAATTATTGAATAATTTCCTGAAAAGTAAACATGTTAATGCATTTTAATTTTTACTAAAAATAGCTGAAAGAAACAGACATGTTTATAGAGTCACACGAGGATGTTTCTCCATGGCTGTCATTTTTCTCAAAAAATGCCAAACATGCTAGGATGATATTGAAAAGAAATTGAGATAGAAAAGGAGATTCTCTACATATTTATAGAAGCTCCTGGAAAATATTCCTAATAGAAATGATATTTAAATTAAAACAGGGAAACGTTTGAGGAAATTTCTCCAGTGAATAAAAAAATATATAAGTGATTCTATGCTTAAAAAAATAATAAATTTGTTCTATATATATATATTAATGATTTAGTCAACATTAAAATGCTTTAAATATTTTAAAACATCCTATTTTTAAGGACATAACATTTAATGAAAGGCTTAACAATGTCAAATGCTTCACGAAAAGACATTGCCAGCTGATTATTAAAATTTATTCTTTTAGTTTTTTACAGAAAGTTTATGACCTACGATGCAGAACAGGCCCGTGTTGAGAAAGATTTTATTAACGGGTGCACCATCACCTAGTGGTAAGACACAGCTCTTCAAAACGAGAGGTTGCGGATTAAATCCTAGCTTCAGCGGAACAACGGAAAATGGATATTGCGCTTCTAACAACTGCTTCATATATGTCTGTTCGGGTAATTGCTTGTGAGTCTCCAAGGTTATTTCTCTTGCATCAAGTTAATGCGGTTTATCTTCTTATTAAAATCCTCCCGAAATGCAATTGTGGATACAGCAGTAGGCTATTGGGTTGTTTCCTACGTAGGACCAAAAATTTCACACTGCATATCGGGCATCATAATGGCCTAAGAGACTATTGTAATGCATTCTAATATCCACCAAATAAATTGGTTTGCGGGAAGACTTTTCACAGATTAATCGTATTCACATATTATGAAGAAGTAAAGTTTGAAAACTCCCAAGCACTCACCTTACCAAATGTGGATTCAGAAAGGGTCTTTATTTTTTTTATTTCCTATTATTGACAAGGTTAAAATCGAATCTACGCTTTCACGCTTAATTCACTCGCATAACATTTTTCCAATTTTTTTACAAACTTCCAGCACTTATCAGATATATTATTAGGTATTTTATTTGCTATCCTGTTTGTTATAATTATAAATTAATCTGCATCATTTAATTTTTTCTTCACAAAATTTTTATTTACCAAAGAGCTTTTATATTATTAGAAATATACGAAGAAAATATAATAATGAAAATAAGCAAATGAATATATATTATTTTCATAGTGTAAAGATTAAACACCAAAAAAATTCAACGAAATGAAGTTTAGAAAAAATAAAATTCTCTGGACTATTTAATAAATATAATACATTAAAGTTCTTTATTTTGTTTTATTAATTTACTGTTAATAGATTCAATTAAACAAATTCCCAGTATATTTACTTTTTATCAAAAACTTTATCTGAACTAGAAACAGAAAAAATATTAATTTCTCATTTGCAAGGCTTTACTGTAAATGATTTAATAAAAATAATAAAAATCTATTATTCATGAAAAATGTTAAGTTTAAAGGTATTTGCTAATTGTATATTTAAAAATACATAATATTTTGGTTACAGTATTCTTATTAGAATTTATTAAATGAATGCAATTCTTTCCTTTGTTAATTTAATTTAAGTAAAATAAGCATTTAATTAAGTTTTTAAAGTAAAATTTATTTTTAGTTGTTTATTTTTAATTCTATAAATATTTCCTATTTTAAATGTTATATCAATATTACTGCGAGAAAATTTTTCAAAAATAAAAACATTTATTGTCATGAGAGACAGAACCTGTAAAAGTGCTCAGATTAATATTTTGAATTTATCCGAATATTATTTTAAAAAGATTACTTTGAATTATTAGTGGATTATAACATTTTTTTTGCTTTTATGATTTCTGAAAAATATAAATTATGTTTCCATAATGAATATATTTATTTTACATTAGTGTAAATTTCTCTTAAAAGGTTTTCTTAAGTTATACGGCAAGAGTTCATGGAATTCAGAGCTGTCTAACTTCGAGAAATACACTAATGTTTTATAACATAGAAATGATCCAGTTATAAAGAGGATATCTAGGATGTTAAATATTTTGAAATCAACAATGGCTTTTGTGATTGAGAAGTGGAAGGTAAATAGATTGTCAGAATGAGATTCGACCCTTCATATCCACGAAAGTAAGATGATCCACAATGAGAACTGTTCAAGAAAATTTGAAAAAAATCACAGCAAACCAATAGCCCATATACTCCGGGATTTCAAACAAATATTCGCATTGTAGTTCTGATAAATACCATCTGAAAGAAAGGACATCGATTTGGTTTTCATAGTCATGTTGCCACCCTTAAGCCTTTGATTGCAACCTCTAACAAATGGGGCTTGGTTAAGTTTGTATTAGGCACTTCGATATTGGACTGTCCACGAGTATTCTTTGAAGAGAGCATTCATGGAGAAATTTTCTTAAAGAAATTATCTTTGAAGTGGTGAATCCAGGTTCTAGCTTTACCAGATAGATGGCAGAATCTGGGTTTGGGGTATGCATGGAGAACGCCCTTTGCATGAATGCATCTACCTACACTATAGTTTGAAGGAGTTAGAATTATGGTTTGGGGATGTTTCTCGTGATATGTGTTGAAACCCTTGATCTCAATTCATGATAGACTCAACGGTGATTCCTACTCCTCAAATCTAGACAACAAAATGCTTCTTACACTATGACAATTTTACGGATTAGATCATTGGTGCTTCCAGGATATCACTACTTGTCAAATTGCGACATCCACCATGGATTGGTAATCTGACAATGGGATAAACTGATTGGAATGGCCTACCCTGAGAGTTCAGACTTTATAATACACCTCTGTAATAGTTTAGATCACCAAATTGAAAGATCAACCATAAAAAAACGGTGAAAAAACTCAAGTGTGTTTGTCAAGCCGAGTGGAAAAAAATACCACAATCCATTATCCATTACTTGACCATTGTTCAAAATTATGAGGCGCTTTATGATAGGCGAGTATTCAAAACCCGTTAAACAGTCCGGGGCTAGACCACACTGTTATGCATGTATATCAGTTATATAAATACATGTGGAAAGCAAGCTTTTTTGGCTTAAAGCATTAATTGCCTCACGCGGAGGCTCTACTAACCGTTGAATATGTATAACTTGTGTTTATTTCTTTCAGCATAAGTGTCCAAATACTAATTAGCAGATAGTGCATTGTGTCTGATTTTTAAGTTAAATAAGTATAACAATAATTCATCTTTCAACTTAATATTACTGTTACTAAACCATATTAAACAGCTTATTCACATTAATATAAATTTCTTTAGAAGCATTTTTACACGTATGACAAATTAAAAAACTGCAAACACTTACGATTCAAAGCATTTTTACCAACTTACTAATTTTATACTACTTACTAATCGTCTTTAATTCTATTTACTTAATCTTGTTTATTTAGTCAAGAGTATATAATTATTTCATATACATTGGTTACTAAAAATTAAGGAAAAATCAAAAGTAGCGATAACTCTTCCTAAATTAACTAAATAAAATTTGAATATGTTGATAAGTAAAAGCAGATGAAGAATATGACATTATGCAAAATAGTGGCGCTGTTGTCGGAATGCGTCATTTGTGAGAAGCATAAAAATGTATGTCTCACAGCAAGGCGGTAATTCTCCTGCGTGTCTGAGAGTAGAAATCTGGTACAGCGCAATTCTAACAATAGCCACCAGGCATCATTGGATTGAACGAGTATGATGACAAGCTACTGGGAGACTAGAGGCAGGATAAAGTTAGATAGAAGTGGCTAGATGGTTGAATGCGAGACCCTCTGTGATTCATAGACTTTAGCAACAATTTCTATCCAGATGAACCCACTGATTAGGCACATCGAAGGTTCAGCTAAGGACGACCACGTGCTACCACACGTGCCGAGGACTGAAATTTGTTATTAAGAGCACGAAGTAATAGAACCCCAACTCCAGAGGAACTCACATTCAATCACTTCAAACTAGTTAGTATCTAGATGTGTCTAAGGCTTCATGAACATGGTCTTTATGCGAGGCGACCAGTCATTTGCGTTCTCGCTCATGTCATGCCATAAGCGGAAATGTTTGCAATAGGCATGTCAACTTGTCCAGTGGACGCGTGAACAATAGAGAGCTATTCTCTTTACGAATGAGTCCATGTTTAGCTTCGAAAGCTATAGTAGGCGCATTTTTTATTAGGAGAAAACGTGGAATACGTTTTCCTCCATCAAACATCCGTGAAGCAGATGCATACTAATAAAGCAGCGTCTGTGTTTGGGGTAATATTTTTTTGGGTGGACGCACAGACCTCCATGTCTTTTCCAGTGGAAATATTGACCTTCATACCTAAAGACGACATCCTGGATGCTTATGTGCACCTTTATGCCGGGACAATAAGTAATACTTTCGTGCTACAGGGTGACAATGCGAGACCACATCATGGATTGTTAGTCTCTGTAACACAGATTAAGTATCTGTGGGCAGATGTCCTGTTGAGAATACCCACAATTAGGTTAATTGCTAAAACTATAATCAGGGCTGTAGTTATTAAGTTTTAATTCAATAAAATAAACGCTTTCCCTTTGTTTAAATATACATAAAGTACTTCGTTTTTATTAATAGAAACTAATTGATTAGAAACTAGTAGCATATCAATTATTAGAATTTATAAAAATAGCAAGTTTATTGATATTAAACAAAAAAATAATTACATAATGTGAATATTCTTCAACAATTAATATTATGATAAATTATTCAAACACCACATTCCTTACAAATAGTAAAGTTTAAACCTTAACTCACACATTCATGACTAAAATATCTGTTAAAGACCAGTAAAATCTAACTTAGGCTATTTTAATTGTCACTCCAACCATGTTCTGATGAGTAAATATTCTGCAAACATTCTTAATGTGATGAATTATTTAAATATTATTCCATTTATAAAATGTTAAGATTTAAATTTCTCTTGATGTGTGACCAATACCTGTGATCTCTGATAATTACCAAAGTAAAAACATACTTTCTGTAAAATTGGTATTTTTATTGTATCTTAATGAGACTAATAAAGATTTACTTAATGAGAAAAAAGCTTTAAAAAATTATTATTTTCTTACAAATTGAACTCTTGATTTATTTCATCAGCACAACAAAGAAAATGCTGCTTATTTGAAAAGAATTCTATCTACATAAATGTCTTATTGTTTTAAAGAAGAACTACCATAAAAAAAAAGAGTAGAAAAAAATAAATAAAAACAGCACAAAGATAAAAAAAATGGGGAAAAAATATAGCCAGGACACTTTTGTATTCATTTGTTGCATTCCTCAAGAAATTAAACAAAATGCACATTTTTCATGACTTTCTGAAAATTATAGTTTTATTTGTCAAGTTTTAGTTTCGATGAATACTGAAACTGACTGTGTCTGCTTCGATATTTCTAGACAAAAAGTTGTTACTTATGCAAAAGACGTGTAATTCTACTTTCAAGAAAGCTCGCGAAATCGGCTTAAACCTGTTTTTCTTTTTCAGAAACTGCATCTGAATCGAATGGATGTGCAACTGAGACAGTGCTTGAATGAGTTTCGTACATTTTATTCATTCACTATTCGTGCGGATGATATTTTGGAAAGAATTTTGCATTTGAAGGCATTTATTTCTTTATACGTAACCAATCTCATTTTAAAAAGTGGATTATTTTTGGAGCTTAATATTCTAAAACCAAACTTAAATACTTTTTATCTCTAAAAATGCATAATTATGATATTAGATCCAAATTACACTGACGACTTCATTTGCTCATTTTCATAGAACGAATATTCGTGAGATATTAATTAAAACTTGAGTAAAATACTGATGTGATTTCTCTTTAATACATTGATAATTAATCATGCGGCTATAATTCATTTTTAAATGATTATTCCAATTTCCCAACCAAGATCAAACATTTTTTTTTCATATTTAGAGTATCTTCGCATTCCTAACTAATTACTTGGCTCATTTTGCATTTTTCCCTGCCAACTATAGTTACAGATGGGTGCTAAATCAATATTTTTAAAGGGCACGACGTTATTATAAATCAGTAAAGTAGAATATCTGTCTTATTTAGTGTGTAATTTCTAAGCAGTATACTAAAGTGTTAAAAGATATACTTTTTCATTACATAAAAGTGGATAACAAAACACTGATAATATGGTTTACTTTTGCCAAACTAGAAAAATTAATATTTCTAAGGAATGTGATCCATAGAATGTCTCGTAAATCTAAAAAGAAAATAAGTGTGATAAACCTTCCATTTTCTTTTAGCATAAAAGGTACCTTTGTCTTCATCTTCTATAAAGCGGCAACGGAAGAAGTGATGTGACTTCCAATTGAATAAAAATAGAACTAAAGTGTAGTTAAGGAATTATGTTTGACACAGAGTCAATGACAACATACCAGACATCAAATGCCTTCGAAAGATATAACTATCCACAATATTCATATGTCTAAGAGAAAAACAATTGAAACTTCCAGGCACTCAGCCTGACCAATAAACACTTACACAGCAAAATTTGTAAATCCATTTCTCGTTATTAAACAGTGATTGAATTGGTTTTTATTAAAAATAAATTATTTAATAAAATTCAAACATTACATTTGTGTAACTTGAATATAAAAAAAATGAAAAGAGAAATTAAAAAATGCATATGAAAAAATAGTCTCAATTATAAAAATCCCTAGGGAACATATTAATAAACTTAAGTAATGAAATTAATAAAAATGAAAAAAAAATATTGGGTTGTTCGGAAAGTAATTTCGTTTTGTATGAAAAAGAATATGGAGAATAAATGTTTTATATAATTCTATATTGTCAATTCTAGTCCAATACCTTTTATTACCTTTCTGGTAGTAATATGATGATTTTATACGCATAAAATGGTGGGATTTCTCTAGCAAAAAAACTAATTCAGGTGAGAAAAATGAAATGGCTTTCCGAACAACCCAATATGAACCAAATTATTTCACCAAAAATTAAAACAAGCATGAGATGTTTTATTAATTTTTATATAGAGTATTTAGTAAATTCATTTTTTACCTAAAAAAATTCCCTACAGTAAATATATTGTTGTTAACTATATACATTTTCTTTAAATTTAGTTTTCTCCTATCTAACATCCAGATTAATAAATAGATTTATTTAATAAAAATAAAATAATGTTAAACTTGAAAGAAATAAAAGCAATATTTCAGACGAATAAAATTAGGTCTGTCTATAAAATATTTTCTCGAAGTCACATATTTTTTCATATCCGATTATGTCCAATTTTTGAAGAAACTGACTGGAAGAAGGTCATTATTTATGTAGAAGGCGCTTAGCCGGAAGTGTATGCTTCCTCGGAAACACACGTTCCGATGCTCTTACCCGAGGAAGAGAGAACTTGATCCTAAAATAGATTTTCAGAGAATGTTTGCAGGAAAAGCTTTCCCGTCATTTTAAAGTAATTCTGAAGCAACGATGTCTGGAAACGTTTTCGAGATTTCCAAATGTCTGTTTCAGTGCAGATCATCCATTTCATACACAGAAATTATCCATTTCCTTTTCTACAATCAAGGCGATGAACTTTGAAATGAAAGATTTAAAAGACGATTTTTCTTTGAATTCAAGATATTGATATCTTTTATGACGATACCTTATAGGCTACATCAATATTATTTCTATAAGGTATTATGTGAAAGTAATTTTGAAGGTTTTTAAAGTCGTCGACTTTTAAAAGTCTTTAACCAAGAATGTAACCAAAATTTAAACGATGTTTTCTATTAACAAATAATATTAGTTAGTACTATCTACAAAGTGATTCTAAATTGATTTTACAAATTAAGAGGGGTGATTGTACTCATCCAGCAAGCAATAATTACATAGGACCGCATTCCACTCTGAAAGGCAGAAAAGAGGAATTCTCTCCTGAAGTTACAAAAATTATTCGTAAGCGAATAAATAATACCAAAAGTTTTACAATCATATTTATTGTTAAATGAAAACTTCACAACAAATGCTCAAAATGTCAATCATGTGTGTCGTTGCACAAATGACACCAGTGAAGGTACGACTGCACATTCTCTTGAAAATCCATTGTGCCGTGTTAATTTTACCACGGCAACAACGATTCTAGCCTCGAGATCTTCAGCTGAATCCACAGAAAACTCATATATTTAAGATTTCATGTGCCTCCAGAAGAAAAAGTCCTGTGGATTGAGCAAGAACCACAGATCCATTCCATCGTGTGGGATAGCATTCACGAGAATTCTATCCCATTCTCGTGATTCATTCCCATGATTCATTCATGTGGAATTGAATCATCCCTCTTAATTTGTAAAAATAATTTAGAATCACCCTGTATGTGTGCTGTTTCTTTTTAACCTAATTTTTCTTCTAGCATTAAAAGCATTCCTGAATATTTTGAGTTGTGAAATTGTTTAAATGCACACATCATCACGTTCTACATTTAGAAACTTAAAAACAAAGACATTTAAACTATGTAATAAGATTTAGAATTATTTATTTTTATGTTAAACATAAATTTCTTTATATGTTATTGGTCCAGATGTCTAATTCATGATTCTTAAAAGTTTTCATCCTTTGGGACTTTTCTAGACTGCAATACTTTAAAAAACAACAAATTTAGGAAAGTAGTTCAGAAGTACCTTAAATCATTTCATTTATGGTATTCATACTTTTATAATGAATTCATATTTTTAAAGTGAACTTTTATAATTATTGATTTTAATAAGATTCTTCGTGAACTCAGTTTGGTTAATTTCGCTTTTTCATTTGAAACCTTTTAATGAACACACATTAACGTTAGCTTAAAGACAATAGTGTCAAGAGATAAAATTCAGAATAAGGTCACAGGAATTGACAATTAAGATCACAGATTGATGCTGAGATCACCTAGATATCGCTGCTGAGACGCTTCATCCAATGGAACTAACTTATTCCGAAGAGTGTGAAGCATCATTCTTATTATGACATGTGTGTTTTATGTATATCATCTGAGCGACTCTGAAGGACTTCAAATTGTGATGGCTTGAAGACCAGAAATGAATATCTCCGAAACTACACTGTTCCACTCGATTGTTCTCATGCTGTTTTCGTGAATAAATCTGCCCACAAATTTGATGAATAACTGTGAAACAAGTAAACACAGCAATTCTGAATGTTCACTCATCATTGATGACACAGGATGTTGGAAGATTTCCCTCTTCGTAACTTAAGTTCAACAACAGATAGTGACTCTGTTGACGACAGGGCATAGTTGTCCTATAATACTAATTTTTGAGTTTGATTTTTTTGGTGGATTTCCTATCTTATCTGACAACCTGGTTCTTATTACATCAGAGATGAAGAATAACAATCATGTAGAAAATTTTATTTTAGCAACCCTAGTATTCACATCATCGGGAATAAATTTAGAACTTTTTTCCCGTTTCGTATTTTAATTAATATTTTTATATATTCTTTTTTTTAAATGTTAATATTCCAAAAATATATTAGGTTGGGGAAAAAGTAATCAATTATTTTTTCGGTAGACGTCTGTAGTGATCGCTATCTCGTAAGGTATCTATCAAACAATTTCAGATTTATGCTCGTTGGAAAGGTGACATTTGACACTAAAATATCCTCTTGTGGTTTTTTGTTTGATTCATTCAGTTACGAGTACAAGGAGACAACAAACAGAAAATTCGATACATTTTCGTTTTTCTCTTGTAACGGCGAAAAAGATAGCCGGGTGGCTAAAATTGTGAAAGGTGCTTATCGTCCTATATAAGACTGTAACAACTAGTTACGTACGATTTTTGTTTCGTCGATTCCGTTCGGGTATTTTTGATGTTAGAGGTGCACCTCGCATGTGGATACAGCATCATCAAAAATGTCTTTAAAATATCTAAAATGATCGAAGTTAACCGCATGTCAGCAGTCGTAACGCGCAAGACCTAAAAATCTTCATGAAAGCTGTTTTAAACCATTTTACATAGTGAATCCAAAAGAAGTTACATAATGTTCACGTAAAAAATAATGGATTTCTTTTTCCCCAAGCTAATATATATTTCGTTTTTGAATACATCAGAATTAAATTTATTATTTAGATACAAAAGCTCTTTACAGGAATTGATATTTACTATATTTCCGCGACATTAAGTCAATATTACATCATTTTGGCAACATTTCTTTGTCGCCGAAAAGATTTAGAAATGAACAGGACAGATTATACGGCAGCTGTGCCGAAGACAAAGTGGCTCAATATAGAAGTTTTTCTAATCACATACGTAAGTAGTGTTTGACGTCATTTTGATGTTTTTTTGTTGTCGTTTTGATAATTGGAATTTTTCACGACTTTATAAGACAGGAATGTGACACACTTTCGAGTATAAATCCTCCTTATTGGTGTTCATAAAGACTTGAAGCAATTTTCAAAACAAGAACTATTGATTTCGTGGATTCCCTGCCTACGTTTTTTAGGAGAGAGAGAGAGAAAGAGGAAAAAATATAAGTATATTTAATTCATTTATATCTTATGGATGTTTTTATAAGTAATGTATTTTCGACATCCATACCATGTAAGAGTATTCACTTATGATACGGGAATTATTTAAATGAAAATGCTTAAATATTACATAAAGCATGGATTATACAATATATGTTTTAATTTAACGAAATATTTTGTCCAATAAGAATTTTATTAGCAAAATGCTAAGCCGCCATTTAGAAAACTTCTTTCATAAGATTAGAACATGCTATCAAAAATGCAACTCTAACGCCATTAGGGAAAGTAAATGTTCTATTAGAAAATGTATAAATATTCAAAGATTATAAATGCTTGAGAGAATAATCATAAATACGCAAGCGTCATTTAATGGTGGCCAACTTTAAAATGAAATCATACAAGAATCATTACAGATAGCAATTTTTTATTGAAAAGAAAGGTGAAAAGGCAAATGATACACAAAGTTTTCAAAAAGAAAACCGTCAGAACTTCTACAATATCGCAACCTTGTTCCAGAGTTATCAGTTACCTGTTCAAGTGTTTTTCTTTTAATGCTTGCAAATGAGTCAGTCATGGATCAGAAATGAAAAGAGGGTCTTTGGTTGAGTATCTCACTTTGAAAGACTTTTTCGCAATGGCGTGACACTAACGTGAAGCAGTTTACTTTTAGGCCTTCCGCTATTCAATTTATAAGTAGAGCTATCTAGTGAGTCTTGATGAAGTTATTTTACTTTAAAGTTATAGGTTAAAAACACCTTGTAAATAACAAGAAGTTATTTCCATGAGTGAAATTAAATTACCACATTTAGTTAAAATCATAAATAGACGCATATAAAAATTATGAGCATGAATATATATAAAAAGCGTAAATAAAAAATATATAACTAAAATATATAAATAAAAATAAATGGAACCACATGGATTATTTGCTTTGTTTATCAAATGTTCTCTGTCATTCCCTATTCCTATATCATGTATAATTTAATAGTTTTCCTCACAGGAAAAATTATTTAATTTTTAAGTAGTATCGCAAAGTTGATTTCAAAACCAACCTTTTTTTCGAATGGGAATAAAAGGTTTCGAACAGTTTTTCTGCATTGAAATATTCCTTTTAAATGAATGGTATTAAATACGTCAGAATATCAGGAATTGATTCCTTCAATTCCGAGTTCTCGACCCGTAACGTTTTCACCGATTATACATACCCACAAGTCGAACTATCGAGTTTCCTTCAATCGATATAAAATATGGGCACCCACCGGTTTCTCTTAAGGCTTCGAGAATTGTAAGTAGAAAATTTTCGAAAGAGCAACCTTGAAGAAAAACCTAAAAATTTGATATCGAGTTTTCTTACACGATAGAAAACTCTCAACCAATCACAGGTCATTCATCACTTGGATCGGAAACCGATAGAAGTGATTCACTTTTGAATGCCTTTCGTTTTCGATTTTGATTTCGGAATCGAAATCATTCACTGCCCGCAGACGATACGGCACTAAGTGTTATATCGCATTCGCTTTTATGTATAGTTTTTAGAAATATTATGCGACAAATAACGATATATCGATGTAACTAGTTTTGTGGTATATCGATACTTCTAGCGGAACTCCTTATGACTGAGGCCAGGAAATAGATTTCTCTTAAAAGCAGACGATTTCTGAACAAAAATGAAGGATATTCTTTCTGTAAGTGGATATATAGGCTAATAACGTTTTTCTAGGAAAGCTATTGTTTGTAGTTTGGAATTTATCGATTAAGAAGGAGAATTAACTTTATTGTTATAAAACTATACGAAACGAGTAAAATTCATAATTACAAAATTCTTGATTCTTTCTGTTTAAATTATATCCGCTTTTGTCATTTTAAATTATTATATATTACAGCAATATTTTTATGTGAAGTTTAAAATTAAGTTTAATGAAAAAACATTATTCGCTATAAAAAAAGTTTAAAATTATTTCAGGATGATTCATATCTATTGAATTTATAATTCATGAGATATTATTATGAAGGTGTTATTTCCGCATGTAACTTTTTGCATAGTTTTATACATAAAATATTCCTATGATAATGAAAAGAATTTTAGCATTATGAATAATATTTTAATTTGTTTATTGCAAATAAACTTACTTTCGAAACGTCATTGATAAAAAATTTTGTCGCTTGTAGAATAGAATTAATGTGACTCTCAATATAATTTTATTACAGCTATGTTAGATTATTATTAATGCAAAATGTTGTGAATAACGGGTTTATATAGAATTTTTTTCAAAAAAGTTAGAAGATGTTTCCCTTATAATTTTTGTTCTCAGGATGAAAGTTAATGCATTGTAAAGGTTTTTTTTTCAATTTAACTTATATTTAGCAATATACAAGCGACGTCACCAAAAAAAAAAAAAAAAAAAAAAAAACATTATTATTTAAATTAAGTTATGTGAATTCATTAATATTTTAAACTTGTTCTTAAAGATCGTATAACAAGTTATCTCATTATCTATATAAGATAGCGGTAATTTAATGTTTATTGAAATAAACTATGTTTATTTTTTTAATAATGTACTTGTCATCTATCACTAAACATTTTTCTATTTCAAAAGCCGGGACAATTGAATAGATGATTTTACATTTAGCCTTTAGTAGGTATGCTATTGTTGTGTCCGAAGTTGGCTCCTTCTCGTAACTTAGAAGAAGAAAACATGCAAAAGTGTCTCAGATTTAGCAAACCAACCCCCAGAGGTTCACTTTTACGGCATGGCGCGACCAGAATCTATTTTAAATGGCCTGGATGTCGTTAGTGAAATCGATGCATTTTCGTCTGTGTCGGTGCAGAACTCACTACCTTTCGTTTGCGAGAACGGTGCCTTTCAAATCAGGCTACTGCTACTGAAAATATTCTCAGTTTATTTAAAATAGGTCATTTAAATGTATGTGCATCTCATTTATAACTGAGGACTTATCAAAAATATTCAATCCATTTTAGCATTTTTTATAAATAAATGTTTAAAAATATTTCAGATCTAAGATCTATGAATTTATATTCCATATGTTCTGACAACTGAAAGCTATTTCACTTTTTAATAGTGCTTTCGAACAGAAGTTTTTTTAAATAATGGGAAATATTTGCGTGTAACCTAGAAGGAAATCCAGAAAACTCCACAATACCCACCTGTATAGGTTTGTGCGCAAAAAAGCAACATTTATTTCTATGATATAAATCATAAAATTCTACCCTGAATGCGCAACATTATCAAGTGTCCATGGTGAGTAAACCTGTGAACGACCTTCATATACATTTAATTGCAATCTACATAAAAAGTAATATATCTTTTCCTTAATTTGACTTATTTTTTTGACAGTTGTTACTTCTATAACTAAAGGGTGCAATTTATATCGCGAAAAAAGTAAATTAATGATAAAACTAAAAGAATTGAAGATTTAAGTAGAAAACTGAGATTAAAACTCGATTTAATCTGTACATTTTTCCAACATGATTTTCAGATTTCCATCTAAGACTCATTTTTGCATTTACGATTATAAAGCATTTTAACAAGTCAATAACCAGTTCAAATAACAACTTCTACGAAAGATTAGAGTATGTAAAAAATTATTTTATGGCCTAATGTTTTTTATTTTCCACTTTTGCAAAATGGTTATTGCTTGCTTATTTGCTTTATGCTGTTCCTTTTTAAGAGTACGTGATACGGAGTTTTCCAGTTTTTCTATCTTTCGATGTTGATTTAGTTTGTTATACGATCAATTTTTACACATGATGGCTAAATAGATTGGAATCCACATTAACTGTAGGCATCAAACTACGTCATGCATCCCAGCTCAACATAAGAATCGAACCCATGAACTATTGAACCGAAGGCAAGAACGTTAATCCTCAGCTGACAACATGGACTTTTCGAAAAGAATTACAGCTTATTATCTGTGATAATCCTGTGTGGGTCGCAAATTCTTAAATAAACTGTCAACAGACTTCAGCTTTTAACTCATTGATATCGATCTATGAATTACTAGGATGAAAATAATTTCAAATACGAAGGATTTGCGTGACAACTTTATTTATTAAATTGTTTCAATTTGATTTTCACCACATATTCAATGTAATTCTCCATAGAGTGTGAGGCACTTTGGTATACTCCCAACTACTCAGAAAATTCTCATTTAGCTCTTACTAGCATTCTAAATTCCAGCACATGCTGTTGTTGAAATTCTGACACTTGTTTGTATTCGAAATTCCGGCACTTGCTGGCGTCCGAAACTCCGATACCTTCGAAATTTCGAACTTGAATTTCTACTTGTTCGAAGTATAACAGAATATTTCGAGTTTACTTCGACCTTATTAACGACTCTGTATAATAAATCGTCTATACTAGGTTTTGATAATTAGGGTGATTCGTTCTTGGTTTGCAATTTCAGTCCCCAGTAGTGTATTGCGTACTATATGCTCTATTACATAGCAAACAATTATTATAAAATATAACTGAAACGAAAGTAAAATTGACGTATGATACAGATAAACTCATAATTATATACTTAAGATGCAAGCCTTTTTCAAAAGTAATAATATAGAATAATGGCAATTGCTCAGAATATTATGTTCTATATGTATAGAATATATCTGTTTTGTATAGAATATAGCATTTTGAATAGATAATACTATGCTTTTGAATGTAAAAGCGAATTTGAAAGTATAAATACTAAAAATATGGAAACTTTAAAATATTTTTCTAACAATTAAAAATAACAATAGTTTATAGAAATTTAGCAAAATTTAGATTTTTTTTAAATTATAGTTAATATTTAAAAATATTTCTTTGAGATTTTATATTAATCATTATTTTGAAATTACTTTTGCGAATCTATTCTGTGTGCCTTAATTTATGCAAATTATAATTCAACAATATTATGACAATAGAATGCTCAATTCCTTTGATTTTACTCGTAACAATTTAAATGTCAAAAGAGTAAAGACTAAAAAACAATCCCATGTTTTTAGCCTATGTTTAATTGTTCTTGAATACAATGAGCAAACAAATAGTCTATTCAATTGAAGTAGCCTTTAGAAATTCGAAACGAGATAAAATTAAAAAGACATTCCTAATTTCCGAAAGCCTTTTTTTTATAAAAGATATTGTAATGCTCTTTTTATACAACATTGTACTTTTTGTAAACTATTATAATCGTTACAAATAATTAATATGGTTCTTATATTTTCAAATATATTAATATATATTATAATACACCCACATCTATTTTATATTATATATTTTCTATAATTGTTTATTCTTATATTTTTACAAAGTATGAAAATATAGTTTTTATAATATATAGCGGAAATATATATATGTAGATAAAATGTATTTAATTGTAAAAATTATTTAATAACAATATTACACATAATTGATTTTACGTTGATAAAATCAATACAATTTTTAGGACTGTAATTAAAGTTTTGAATTAGATTTAAAACTTCAATTAATTAAAAATATTTTAGTTACTTGTAAATTTTACAGTACATGCACTACGCATTTTAAAACAAAATTATACTTTCAAAAACAAAGTTAAGCTTAAATGCATTTTTCCTTCCGTAAATAGCACATATTTTATAATTAATGGTAATATAAATTGATTTCCATGAGTCGTTTTACAATATGATATGATTTATTCAAAGTTATTTTTTTCAATAATTCTTAAATTAGTGAAATAAAGAAAAAATTAAGAAAGAAATGGGTGAATTTAAGTTAGCCGAAATCAATTGGACCAATCAAATTAGGAAAATATTAAATTCAAATTACCAAGCAAGTTAGGAGTCTAAGTATACGCCAAAGTATGTTTGGCGGAATAATTACATGCAACGGAGTCATTTAATATACTTAAAACACATATTTTTCTGTAATTTGATATTTCATTTCTGTTAAAATTTAGGAGTGGAACTACCACCAGATTGACTGTAATCAAAATCGAGCTTTTTGGAGTGAAATCGTTTCAGAAATGATTCGAGAAAAACTAGAGGTACTTGAACAATGGAACATATTCTCTGATATATCTATATACAGTGCATGCATGGGAGTTTCCCAAGTTTCTTAACTTGAACTAAATTAAAAGACTGCATTCTACGAAAAATCTTAGCTCTAACTGCTTGTGTATTTACAAAACCTTACTACTGCAAAATAGAGCTATTTATTAGCACATTATGGTTTTTACTATGAATAAATTTAACTAAAAAATAAATATTTTAAGTTATACATTCTTATTTCTTAATTTAATCTAATAATAGTTGTTTGAAGTGTAATATAAATATAATTGCGGTAGATATAAGAGTATATTAAATGTTTATACCTATTATCTTTTAATAAAAAATTATTAAGTCTACTGCTCGGGACTATTCAAGGCGTAATAAGAAATGAAGCCATTTGGAAAAATATTTCTTTTATTAATTTATTAAAAAAAATGTTACATTTTGCGTAAATTTAAAAATAACTTAAGTAAAATATTAGTATAATGCTTCTTAAGTCAAAAAATTCAGACTATATAAGATTTAATATTATTAAAGTGTTGCCACGTGCTAAATTATTCAAAATAGGCAAAGAGAGAATACATAATTCACAGCGTTTCTAAATTTAATTATATGCAGGAATTCCTTCTGCAGTATGAAATTGTTTGAATTAAAAATAACTACCGCTCACACACAAGCAAAATTTTTAAGAATAAAATTTCATAATTTTTACTGTTTCACAGTTTTAGGATTTTTATGATCTATTTCATATTTCTTCGTCTTGCACCAACAGACGTTACAATGGAAAATAGGAAGTTTTTACATTTTCATTTTTTTTATTTAGTAAGATAATTTAAGGAGATCAAGAAATTCACACTAGTTTTGTAAAATATTTTTTTTTTTAAAAAAAGACTTCTAGAAGATAAAATACTGTTTTAAATTATATTAAATTAATGTGATATTCAGAATCAAAATGAATTAATTAATAAAATTTAAGCTTCATTTTACAAAAGCTTCCTTGCATTCTGAAAATATTTATTGAGATTGTTTAAATATTTTTCTTTAAACTCCATTTAATTTTTTTAATTCGCAAGGAGTAATGAAATTAAATTTAATAAAGTTAGTGTTATATATTCTGATGAAAAATTCATCTAAATTTAAAAATATAGCACATAGCGAATAATATGTAAAGAAAGCTTTCGTTTGTAGAAAGATGAAGTCTTCGGTTTAATTAATTTTTGAGGAAACCTTCTTTGATTAATAATTTTCAAAATAAAACTCTTTTGAAATTGAGTTTTATTTTGGAAAATAAATAAAATTATTATTTTAATAAACCTAATTAAATTACTATTTCTTTTTCAAGTAATTTTAAGGTGAAAAAAACAAAAGAAATATTGGATATTAAAAAATTTATTTTGCAGTCATAAATCATATGTTAATTGCTTCGAAGTATTTATGAAATTGCTTAATTCACTGATATTACAATAGAAATTTATGTCCAGATTTTTTAATTTTGATTAACAATAATTAATTTATATAAACAAAATCCATATTCTGTTTATCTTGGACAGAATAATGTAAAATTTAAATCTCATTGTCTGTCTCTACATGTCTCTACAAGAAATAAATGTTTCCTTCTGTTATATTTTTAATTTTAATGCTTGCAATTTATTGAAAACTTAATGACCCCTTATCTAAACTTCCTGTAAAGTCACTTGTGTTGTAATATAATTAGTTTAAGTGATACACATTATTCCACTCGGGAACCGACTCAAGTAGTAAACTTCTAAGTTTATTCCCAGTTTTTAAACATTTTTCTATGCTGTGAGTAGAGAAAAATACTTAAAGGGAAACAGATCCTCTTTTTACTACAATCAAAAATGTAATTGCTTAGGTAACAATGCAATATTTTTTAAATATTTCAAAGTCTTGTTCTTGCTTTCTTCAGTGAAAGTGTTTTCGTCTTCCTCAATACGCCAACACCTCAAATTTCATGGAAACTTTTAGAAGAGTTCCGACTTCAAAGTTAACAGAACTTCATGATCAAAGAGTTTTCAGCACTATCAACTTTAATTATTTTTATTAATCTATATATGAGATATTATTTCGCGACTCAAAATAATATTATGAGATGTAGTTAATTAAACTTATTAATAATGAGTGCAAAAATTAGTTAATGAATTATATGTTAAATTGTACAACTTTCTTCCTATTTTTACTTTTAAAGTGAAACATTCAGAATTGATTTTTTTAATTTTTAAGTCCTCTTTATTTTTGTAAACCATATAAAATATTAAGTAAATATCTACAACTCAGATGTAAAATCAATGAATGAAAAGTGACTTGAAAAATGTTTTAAGCAGAGAGCAATGAATGTACATTGACTTGTAAAATGTTTCAAGCGGAGAGCAATGAAATAGGTATTTTCAGCTAATGAAAAAAAAATTCCCATTGCATAAATAAGAGGATTACGATTTTTATCTGTGGTAAAAAGTCATTCCAATACCCTGAAATAGACATGTTTGATACTTGACGCAGCAAGACCTTCATGCTGCTATGCTTGTTGAAATCTTGCAGGATCTAATTATTATGAAGAGGTACTACTGTTCGTCTCCAGTGGTTCAGACGCTTCCCGATAAGGTCAGCAGACTGAAACATCATTTGGCGAGGTCATTGATTGGCCGGATGATCACAATCTCCCTCACTGGACTGCCGGAACTGTCTAAAATTGTTCTGCTCGTGTGTTGTTGAAAGGAGAATACCAGCTCAGATGTGACCTAGTCACATGACCATGGCTCAAACTGAGGAGGCTGGCCTGTACAGATGGTATGTTTAACTACCTACGGAGCTATTGCAAATTAATTTGTTGCCATGGAAACAAGACACATTTTTTAGATAGGAATAGCCAGAAAAAAAGGTATCAATTTTGGCTTTCTGAATACTTTGATAATAACATAAGGAAGCCCTAAGCACAATTAAAAGCAATTTTAACTCCCATTTGAAATGGACAGCTCTTCTTACTATAACAATCGGTACTAATAAGCCATACCTTCTTACTATCTATATAAAACTATACCTGCTCGGTTATCAATATATATACATGGTTGCGACTTACGACCATAAAGCTTTTGGTTCACATTAATTATTTCAGTTAACAATATGCAATTGAAAACATACCACAATAATTTAACATAACAGATGAAATGTTAACATACTAAAAAATACTTACAATGTGATGCAATTTCGTTTTAAGATTTTAAACAATATATATTTGTAATAAAGTATTTTCCAAAAAAACTGACGAGATGAAAAGCTATTTCATTTCTTTTTGTTAATAGAATCTAAAGTTTAAATAATAAATATATAAATTTTTATTAAAGAAATAATTCCTAAAACTTAAAAATTAAATATTACAAAATTCAAAACATTATTTGAATATATCTATTATCTATCAAGATCAATTTAACATTTGCAAAAAGTGACTCTAGTTTTTGCTCAAAAAAGGGTGACTCATCAGAGATTTATAGTATAAAATGGGTTCCAAATCACTAAAAACATCCACACTCAAACACAAATTATACCCACTAAAAAGTTGATTCATAGAGATTTTTTTAAAAAAAGACTAAAATTTTCAGGTATTTAATTTTGAAAATTTAATTAATATAGTTTAAAAAGTTCATTTTTGTACTTTTTATTTTTGTATCTGAGAGTCAAAAAAGTCTTCTATTTTTTCACTGGGGAATTAGTGGATGTGAAGATTAATAAGGTAAAATTTAAGAGTGATATTCAAGCATATAATAATATCACCTTTTAAGAAAGATAAATTTGACTTTAAAAAGATAACATATATCGTAAGTGATTCAAAAGAATCAAATGTTTTACACGCAGATTAATCAGATGATATTTTTGAAACTATAAAATATTTATGCTGCATTTCAGTAGTTATTCTTATTTCATAAAATAAGTTTCATGTTATTATTTCATAATACTTATACTTATTCATAAAGCAAATTTATCTCGTTATACACATTTCATGATAATATATTTCACATCGAAAGTTTTACTTATTTCATTAAATTAGTTTATCTTTTATTAACCACAAAAGTGGTTACAGTTGAGATCAAGGCTAAATCATCTTTTATGGCTTGTAAAAGTTTTCAAAATCACAAAATTTTTCTCTTTTACTTTTATATTGGGAATACAAAATTTAAAATATTCTCCAATATTGCTTCTAAATTTCCAGAAATCTTTTGTTAATAAACTTAATTCATGTGTAAAAACCAAAGCATTGGTTTGAGAAGCTATCTTCCATTGAACACTTCGACAATAGACTAGAAGAAAAAGCAAAGACAAGACAAAACATCTATTTTATGGTTAGTTTAAATCGACAAGAACGATTTAAATGTTTTTCCGTTATACTTTATTCATGTTATACTTATTTCAAGTTATGTTTATTTCATAAAACCAGCTCATTTTATTATATTTATTGCACGATGTACAAGTTATACTATTTTATGAAATAAGTTTATCTATTACTATACTTATTATACATGTTATACTTTTCCTGAAGCAGGTTTTTATTTTGTTATATATTTTATGATATATTTATAACAAGCATAGTTGCTAAGTTTCATTAAAAAATTTTCGTACTTTTCAAATTTCTTAATGTTAAAGTTTCGTAACGAAAATTTTATGTTTACTTTTCTAAAAATAACTCACTTTGTTTGGTTGTTACTCTGATAATTTAATTTTTTGAATAATATATAATTGGCGGAGAAATTTCCTTTCTTTTCAAAAAGGTGATACAAAATTAAGAATATTCATATTTTTTTCGAACACTAACAATATTTAATTATGAAAATTTAATAAATATACTTTTATTTTCACTTTAATATATCTATATTATTTTTTGAAAACCATAATTTGTTGATAAAAATTTTCACAAATGGAATGCAAAATTAAAATTTTCCCTTTATTTGGACAGCATTTATCTGAGAATTTGAAATATGATTTTATATTCACCTAAAAATAATTTTACATACGATTTTAAACATAAATATTATTTTTCGATTAATATGTTTTTGAGTTCTTGATTACCAGAATACAATGATGTAATCTGATTGTTCAGAAATTGGAACTATCCGGTGTTTATTTTTGGAAATCTCAAAAAACGCTTAAATTTCCGATCAACTTAATTCCCAGGTCAAATCACAAATACGAAGATGAGAAAAGATATTAAATTTCCACCTTTTAATGTTTGAAGAAAATTTTGACGAAAATTGATTTTTTTTAATGAGATCAAATTTTACCAATAAATATTATGTATTACATTATACTATTAGCTGTCACTTTGGGCATTTGTTTGACCGTTTTAAAACACTAGGACTAACTGGATAAATATATACAATTCAAAAAGTGGATTCTCTCCAAATCATTACAATTATGCATTCTTAATGTGAGATTTGAACCGACGAACTGTTGAACCAATGGCTAAAGTGCTTACTGTTTCACTGCCAAGTCGACATTATCTCTACCTTTGCTAAACACAGTAAAATAAATCGAACATCATATTTATTTAAAGGTTTCTACACCTGAATTTGTAAAATCTTTTCTTCAACAAATAGCACAAACTAAGAAAAGTTGGACTTCAGCGCATTTTTAGCTTGCATAAGCCCACTGATATTCGTTTGGGTCAGTTATCGAATCCACCCTCCCCTGCTATGGTGGCAACACTTTTTCCTGCCAAAGTAACACATATAACTTCCGTTCTATCAGCCTGCCATAAAGAGTTTCGAAATTTTAAAATGTTATAACTTTTTCAAACAGTTATAAAAATTATATTCTAACCATTCAGAAAAAAATTTATTGCGAAATTTAATTTCTTATTAAAAAATTATATTTAATATTTTATCTATAAATACAAGATACAAGATACAGAATATTTTTTTTTATTTTGATACAGTTATATAACTGAAAGTATTTATATTTTTAAAATAATACATTTAAGAAACAGAAAAAAATCTCTTTCGGCGAGAAACATATTAGATCTGCACGGAAACCGAAACCGTTCGTCTTTATTTCTCCAAAATAAATAATGGATCTGAAAGATTCTGATGAAAAATTAGTCCTGTGCTGTTAATTACTTCTTTTTGACGTTACATAACACAACTCGCCACTTTCATTTACCCGCCAAAAGTCCGTAACTCAAGGTGTTAGAATAAAACTCCATCTTCATTCTTGGCGTTTATTATCGCCAGGAGAGGAAGACAAATGACTCAAACTTCATCCATTTATTTTAATGTTTTCCTCCCTTCAACTAACTTTTGGCGATCGCATGAAGTAAAATACGGCGACAAAATAGTTTGAGGTTGATCGCTCTATAGTTTGTTTCTATTTTATATGCAAATCAAATGAGATTATGAAAGTTAATGCATTGGCTCAGACTTTGATTTCCTTTCGTTCTCTTCTTAAACTCTAGGGCCTGTAATAACAAACCAGGATTGAAAAAGTTCTGTAAAGAATCGATCATTTCTTAAAATGAATCATGTTTACACCTTGAAAGATTTCGTACGGTATATTTCTTTTCATTGGGAAATAAAAGTACAGACATTACTTGATATCCACATTATTTTTACTGTTTATATAAACATACAGATAAATGTTTTCCTATAAATGACTCCATATTGGAATTACCTAACCTTTCACGTCTGTTACCATATTTTTAACTTCAATCAGTTATTATATTCCTTCTAAAAGGATTTCTTGTCATCAGAGTATCTATTTCTTGTTAACAGTCATAAAAGTGAACACCTGAGAAATTTTCAAGTACCCACTATGAAATATATGTATGCACGGGGTAAAAGCTCTGTTGAAGATGTCTCCGGGTAGAAGGACTGGAATTGAACAAGGGGCTTTCACCATTCAAAAATGTACCTCTAGGCCACGTTGAGTCAAGATAGTTCTTGACATGAAATGTATTATAATATTTATGAGTGTTTGTATATAGTTTAGAGCTCCTGCGACTTTGCATATAGTTTAGAGTTTCCGTACGATCAACAAAGCATCGCTCACCGCGAACAGCATTAGAGAGAATGACTACATTCTCCATTAGATTGGGGACGTCAATCTGCGTTCTCCAAATTCTTCCTCTGGTAGGGGGCGAATTTGGGGAGAAGGTTTAGTTCAGATGTGACTTCGTCACCTGATTGTGATTCCAAACTACGCTGTGCTAAGTGATGGGCGAGTATTTTAAACTTCAAGGTACGGTCAGGATCTCACCTAAGCCACTTGTATGTATGCTGTTATTGCATTAGCATGCTTAAATAGTTCTGAGTTGAGCTCTACCAGTCAGATAAAAGCAGTCGTAAGGGAGTCTTCATAATTTAGAAGCAGTGACCAAGTAGGAAACCCCCGAATACTTGACCTGCCACCGCAGAGGTATCCTTTCAAAGGGAGAACATTGCGACCACCACCTATTTAACCTACCCTAACCACCGTTAGTCAACACGACGGATCTTTGTTTGGGTCGAGATTCGAACTCGTTTCCTTCCTATAACGAGAACGAACGACCTAACTTACCAGTTCATCGAGGTATAAATGTTTATAATTTTACTCTGACTTTGCTATAATTTCTTTCATTTCGAAACCTATGGATACAATTCTTATTCGAAAGATTTTAATAAGTAGTGCTGATCAGAATACATTTCAATGTATAACGCAGTTCAGATTCTAGAACTCATCCTTATCTGATAGTAATATATCACTCTTTGGAGCATGAGATCCCAGGTTTGATACCAGCCACTGTTGAACAGCATGAGATGGATGCAGCACTTCTGGCTTTTGCATATTCATCCGTGGGATTAGGAGTTTGCCTTGTGACTTATGTGCATGGCCTGCCTTAAATAAATATTTCTCAAGAAAGGCAATGTACTCAAAAGATATTAAAATGCATTGCAATGGTCTCTGGCCAGTGTATGATGTACATTCTTCTAAAATTTTGAATAGCAAAATTTAAGTCATTTGAAAACTTTTGGTTAATTATTGATTATAGCCTTTTAAATATATAGCGTTCAATATATTTCACATAAGCAAACTTTAGGATCATATTCCTAGGATTAACTTCTAAATTAACTAAGTTTATTTATTTATTCAGTAGTTAAACGATTTTGGACTTTATTGAATTACTTGATGAAATGTAATTTTTAATTTCTAATACCCGGTGGCTATAGGATTTCCGCTTCTCAGCCCTACAAAGTGTGGAAATGATACCAACTTCCACACCTTGTACATTTCCGCTCTTTTTGTTCCGCACAGATGTATAAGGTCACACCCAGTGGGTATGCCAGCGCTACCCCAAAAATGGGAGGATTTTTGTGATCCAGAAACAAATACGAAGCAGAAGACCCCCAATGTCATCCCCAAATGTATCATTTCATTTGAAGGACATTGCGACATATTTAACTTACCCCAGCTGCCATTGGTTCGGCTCTAACCAATCAGCAACACTAACTGATCAGGCCAAGCATCATAAAATGTAAATTGTATTCAACCATATTTATAAATAGCTAAGCAACTTCACATTCAAGATTAATTCAAGCAAAGATCATTTGCAAACGTGTTGGTATATCAGACCACGACAAGCAAATTTTTAACAGGAAGATGTGTTTGAAAATCAGACCATGCATCACAAGTGCAACAACAGCAAGTCCTTATATTCACTACACGCAACGAAATCAAATCTGTAAAAAAGTTAATATAACTATATTAAGAAGTACACAATACAAATGAACATAAAGTACTTTAATAGACTGCGTTCATAATGGAAACTTATGCAATATGCCCTTAATACTAAATCTATGTCCAATGGCGTCAAGTTCGATTGTTCTCATAATTTGTTAGAGTTGATTTTCTCATTGTCTGATGAGGCAATTTGTGAACTCATAATGCTTTAGGTCCATTAATTTGCAACAATGCTGTCAATGCAATAAATGGTTAGAAAGAGGTTAGCTTGGTAAGCATTGTTGATGCATATGCCTACCCGCTTGTTCACTTTCCTTTAAGTTCTTATCAAATTTTAATGCATATTTGGATGATTTTGACAACGTGTTAATGACAATTTCAATTGCTGGTGGCAGCTCAAGGACATTTTAGTATATTCCGTGGGAGTTCAGATAACAATTTTCATAGTGAATTACATTCCTATGCTGTAAAGGAGGAAACCTGGAAAACCTTCAAAGATGCACCGAGAAAGACGTGCATGTAATAAGCAGAAGCTCAACATCTACCTCTCATTGTTCAACAGTGCAGGGATCGAACCCGTTACATATGCTTCGAAGTGCATTGGCCAACCACTAGTCCACGCCCACCCCATATATCAGTTAGTTTTGACTCCGTGTTAAGGACTGGCAAACGCCTAAGGCTGTTTTACGGCATTTTAATATCCATCCCGTAATTGCCTTCCGGAACGAAAAGTACTTGATCATATTTACCATCTAGTGTCTTGGAAGGTAATTAAGGGACGGTGGAAAGATAGTGGATCATATTCACATGTCACAAAAGGGGAAATCAGAATACTCCCAAGCACTCAATCTGACAGAGATGCGGCATCGATCTTCTGTTGTTTGACAATGATCGGGATAGAACTATTGACTAGTCTATCAGTTTATTTTTATCAACCAATTCTGAAGAAGAATGTATACAATTATTTACTTTCCAATAAATTTTATAAAGATCACCCTCTAGAGCTGCAGGCCTACAATTTCTGCTACAACTTTATGCTTAGAGCTTTTCCTCATTACTTCCAAAGAACAATATAATAATAATTTGTGTAAACAGCAATAAGAACACTTTAGAAATGTATTGACATCTTATATTTTAAAATCACTACATCAAGATATTTTAATAAAAAGTTCTTAAAATTAGGGCAAAATTAGATTATTGCAACACTTTTCTTGTTGTTTATTTCAGACAACTCAGCTTTAATACAGGTAACCACCTAGTAATGTTGGGTGACCCTATCAACACCTGAACTGGCTCACTATTACTTCTGTTTATTTAAATCAGCTGAGAATCTTAAAATTGTTCAACTTGTATGGGTCATCTGATGATTTTTAGCTGTGTCAAGTATCGAACTGGCAACCTCACAGCACGAGAACGATTCATTTTCCATCAAACAATTGCAGTCATCTCATTAATCTCTCTCATCTCACAAATAATTGTACAAAATATATTTCTGTTTTTTAACTTATATTTAAGATAATTATTATTCAAAAATAATAAAGCTTATATTAAAAAATATTTTTTCAATATTAGTAAAATTTATTGAGCCATTATTTATTTCAACAAAAATTTATATTGATATAATTTAAATGTAGCTTCAGATACATTAGCAGCATCATTAACCTGAAATAATACAATGTAAGAGAGGCAAAATAGTCGCTTAAATTTGCATTTCTGTGCTGACAACTATGATGAATTATCATGAAACGACGCATTCCGCTCACAGCGCACCTTAATAGAGGAGAACTCATTAAAATTAAATTTCTTACAAATAGTGCAACTTAATGCCTTAAAGTCACTAAAAGACCGCCATGATTCTTGAGGGATGAAATTGTGAATCCATTGTAAAGTAACTAAAATGTTATTAAGCCAGAAAATTATTTGATGACAAATTCTTATTCAACTCATATGATATTAATTTGAATTACTGGTTTAAATAACTTTGCTAAATGATTGTAAATATAGCATCTAATAATTAGATTTTCCTTAAAAAATTGCACATTTTTTCTTATAGTTTTTTTTTCTTGTAAGAAATTATAAGTGTACAAAACTTTTTTTTTTATTTTAAAGTATGTTTGAACTTCTGTAACTGAAAATATTATTAGTTTTATTTATTTATTTTTTTTGACTAATTATTTTGCAACAATCTACTGAAATATAAAGCATGGTCTCATAAATTTAAAATACTGTAAGTGGTGATTTTAAGAAAAAATTTTCATATCATCTTTACATAACTAAAAAAAAAAAAAAAAAAAAAAAAAAAAAAAAAAAAAAAAAACCCAAATTTTTACATAAAAAATAAATATTTGTGTAACGTTGATGATAACATTTGAATTATAAAATCGTACATTAATAATATTTTAAATACAAACAAAATATATATTTTTTAGAGTAAATCTAGAATTTATATTTAAAATAAACGTTTTAAAATATATATCTATTTCAAATGAAATGGTGATTACTGAATGTGCAATAGAAGTGTATTTATATATCAATCGTACATTCCATATTATATCATATAACTCCATAGGGTTATAAATAAGTGGATAATGAAGCTGAAGTACTCTAGGTGCAAGAAACAAAACAAAAAAATACATAAATAAAAACAAAATGTCACACTATTAGAATAGCGGCATCAAACTTAAATTAGCAAAAGACAGAATTCTTCTGGCAGACATTTAACAAAGTAATTTAAAATTAGTAGAACAGAGGTTAATATAATAAGCGATTGCTTTCATAATAAATAATTTAGAAGTGCCTGGAGTCTTTGTTGTGACTGAATTCACAACGAAGACGCCAGGTACTTCTAAATATACGCATGTGACTCATGAGTAGTTCATCAACTCAAAAGAATTCAAAACTAAGAAAGTCTAGAAGTTCTAAATAGACACATGTGATTCTTGAGTAACTCCACGACAGTGGATGATTCCTAATGAAATAGACACATTTAACAGTTCTAAATAGAAACCAGTGACTTATTAGTACTCATGAACAGAAAAGTATTCACAATGAAGAATAAGTGCAGCAGCTCTAAATATACGCATGTGACTCATGAGTAACTCATCAAAAGAGAAAGATTCTCAACCAAGAAAACGTTATGCAGTCTTGAATAGACACAAACGTTATTCGATTCATGAGTAACTCAACAGAGAATTCAAAACGAAGAACGTCTAGAAGTTCTATATAGAGACACGTCATTACTGAATAACCTTACGGAGGACTCCCAAGAAATAGGCATCCGACAATCCTAAATGGAAACTCGTGACTCATTGGTACTTATGAACACTAAATGATTCACAACGAACGAAAATTCTCATGAATTTTATTCTATGTTTAAGAAAAATAACCACCATCAGAGAATTTATAATTTGTTATAAATTTCCAGCTGTAAACTTTTAAAAAGAAAAATACATCGAATAACTCCTAATAACGGGGAATTGATTAGAAATCTCAAACTGTCGTGTTTAGAATATTTTAGGAAAAACAGAAAATATAGACACTGCCTTATTTAGGAAAAAGAAAATTTACTAAGAGAATTTTTGTTTCGCTAAAGGACCAAAAATTCTTAAATGGTGTTGGTATTTTAAGTTAACGATTAGTACTTATAAATTACATTACATTTTTACTTATAAATTATATGTTTTATTGAACGATTTATTGTCTATTAAGCTTGATTCTTGATTTTGGTGCTAGCTTTATTTTTTTTATTATATAAATAGAATTTATTTTAATTCCATTTGATTAATTTTATTTCGTTTCCTCGCTGTCGTTTTCCAATATTTTATAAATGCACTCAATTGTTTTCTTTATTATTATGTATTTAATGGACCAAATTCCGTTAGTAAAAGCATCGGTTGTTGTCGGATCATTTCACATGGAAGGCAATGCGACCACGGCATATTTAACCTACCCGAGCAACCATTAGCAAACATTATTCTATTGGGGCAGGATTCGAATTCACTAAATAAATTATAAAATAAAGAATTTCTTTCGTGCAACTATTTTTATTTATTGATATTTTTTAAAATTGGATTTATTAAATTTTTGTTTTTTATTACTTTTTGCAAAATAAGTGGCAGTTAACATAGACATGTCTATGTAAAGTTCAAGTTAATAAAAATTCTTTGCAAAGGTTGCCAAAATTTTTTTTCAAATTCATTTACTTGATTCTATATTATTCTGATATATCGTTCAGGTATGTTTTTCAATTTTTTAACCATAAAGTGGTTGTTTCTTTCGTTACAGTTGAGATCCTGTGTACGACACTTTATTTTACTTATAATTGGTCTGTGAATTAAACAAATTATTGTTTTCACTAATAATGTTGAAAATGTAATTTTGTCCACCCATCAAAACCAGCAAATTTGTCAATGGGATTAGCTCTTCAGTGAGCAGTTGGAAAGGAATTTTGGCCAATATATTAGAGGGGTTGATTATTTTACATATTTTAGAGGATTATCTCTCTTGATACCGCTATTAAAAATAAATACTTATTAATCATTCAGTAAAGATAATTTTATTTTTCATGTTGCATGTAAAACACATTAAATATTAATATTTGATTGCTTATGCAAGCTATAAATAAATCATAACATCCACTTTATGGTTAGTTTACATCAGCAAAGATGATTTATTTTATTTTGCTATCGGAAAACAGTGCAATAAAATTAAACTTTTTGGGGTACACTAACGAATTTTCACACAATCCTTTTTGGTAGTAAAGGTGTTGAAAATAACATTTTTTTTATTATGCTCAATCAATAAAACCATACTTCGTCAAATCTTATCATAAATTGTCATTTTCAACATATCGATGTATTTTTTATACATCTATCTCATGAAATTTTATATGTTTTTACTACAATGTTATTACTTTAAACATATTCTTTTCCTACTGCAATTGACTTTGCCAAAAATAAATGAACTTGTATTATAAACCTATTTCATCATTATCAAATTTTTATCGAAGATTTTATTCATTCTTGTAAGAAATATTGCAATTTTGGTACAACAAAAAGTCATAAGTTAAAATAATTTCTTTTAACATCAAAAATTTCATTTTAATGACATTTGGTAGTTTTTGATAAATTTAAAATCAAGTTACACCTTTTTTATGTACATTTTCATAAATTATTTTAAGTTTACATATTTATAGCAAAGATTTTTATTTGAAGTTAAAGAACAATAGTTTTTATTGCCTTATAATTCTAAAGTTGAATATTTTCGATAAACTCAATTATTTACCTTTCCTTCCACCTCTCCATTTTTAAAAGCCATTTTCAAAATGAATTTTCAGTTCTATTTTTATATTAAAACAAAAGTAAACGAGCGATTATTCTAAAGTTACCACATTTTTAAATTTGCAAAATAAATTAATGCAAATTATTTACCTAAAGGGGAAAATAAATTTTGTGTATATATAAAAACTACTTCTAATGCAAATTTTAATTAGAAACAAGAAAATAAACAGGTATTAGATTTTAATTTAAAAGTTCACCAAAACAAGAAAAATTAAAGATTAATTATTACTTGAGATTCAATCATTATTAGAACTCTAAAAATTGACCGGGCTTTTAGTATCGATAAAAAAATTACCTTAAATTTTTGCATATTGAATACTTTACACCGATTTTTAAAAAAAACTTTTCCAACTTGATGATAATTATAGTAAGAAAAAAAAATTCGGAACCAAGTTTCATTAAGGCTTCATATTTTAACTGAAATTACTTTCTCAAACTCAACCTTGAATTAGTTTTAATGATGATTAGAATTATTATAGTCGAATTAGAGTAAAAAATAAAAACTTAATCAAAAATTTTCAAACTCATCAAGTGAGAATAATTTTTAATAAAAAGTAATCTCTTGTTATGAGTTGAAGCAATTACAAAACCATTATGCAATATTATCGTAAATTCATTTTAGCTCGACTACAATTAATCACTGCGCCTTCCCACTCGGTAATTAAGCAAAGCTAAAGAATGTTTTAAGGTATTGATTTACGTTAAGTAATCAATTTCTCCCTCAAAATGATTATTGAACTGCTAGCAAAAAACAAATAAGTTGTCATCAATGGAAATATCATTTGTTTCATTGAATGTTACGGTAATTAAATAGCAGAATTATCGCTGAGTTTAATACGATTGTTTTTTCCTTTGATATTCAATATTTTAATGAATGCTGGAATTCACGTGTGGAGAAAATTGCTTAAGATTTAATTGACAATGTGGATATTTGAGGAAAAATATATTTTATATATTTTTACATGAAACATTTTTATAAATTTATTTATTGCATGACTCTTATATATTTTATTTACATGTTTCTGCTATAATTTCAAAACTTTTTAGGACAATTACAAAAAACTGATAACATTTTCATATCATCATTTGTACTGACTTTTTTTTATCTGTTGAAAGCGATGAATACATATTGGAGTCAATTTTCTTCGAAAGTTTTAAAGTATTGGAATTCAGTAGAATACCTATTTCTACGGATAAACTTAATGAAACTGAAATATTTAGTAAATTCGTTTCATTCATGCAGAATGACAATAAACATGAATGAGAAGTTATCCGTCCTATTACCTCAAATGAAATAAGCACGATCAGTAAACGCAGGAAGAACGAATACATAATGCAGTCAGTGAACATTTGTGTAAAAGATGCGTGGAATGAATATAGAATATTGAAGTAATGTGATAAAATATTGAATAATTTATGTCATGTATCATATAATCATAAATATGTTATCAATAACTAATGTCATGTTTTTGTTAAATTATTACTTTATTGGTAACCTTTTTAGCTATAAGTGTAAAGATAAAAATACATTATTGATGACGCTATGCAGTAAATATTCAAGACTCTTCATGATAGTGTTAAGCTGATAAGCCATACATTAAGGGCCGCAAACTTTACTTTCAAACTTTAAAGCACTTTTTAAATAACTGTTAATTTCCTTGAGAAAATTAGATATTAAAGTTCTACTAAAATAAACTTCTTCTAAGAATTACAAGGGAAGTTTATGTTTCCTACAAATGTGGACATGTATTATATATCATACTGAAAAATATTCATTTATTTTTAAATGCGAAATGGAAAAACTTTTTTTAAAATTTATTAGTATTAGTTAACAGTTGTTGATTAATTATATTTTAAATACTAAATGTAACTGCCTTGTAAAACTCAAAAATTAAAAAAAAATGTCAACTTAATCTTTAATCTTAATAAAATATTAAAGAATTGAAATATTTCAAGAATGTTTTATATTTTTAGGATTATAAAATAAATCGCTGTTTATGGCAACAAAAATTCCTACTAAATTATATCGTTTTTATCTTCAAAAATGAAACAAATAATGTAATAAAAATCAAATGTGTTATCTAAAACTAATATACTTATTTAATTAAAAATGTAATATAATCACGTAAAATGCTGGAAATTTCAATAATATTATATTAATATGGGTAGCAAAAAAAAAGAAAAAAAACAAAAATTATTATATATTATAATCTGCCCACTTAAAAATAAAGAAATTACCCAAAAAATTGGTTATATTTAAATATCAACTATTATAAATAATATATATTTTTTGCAATTACATATTCATTTAGAGACCAGAAATTTTACGATCGCATATCGAAATTCATTTATGAAGTAAATTTGCATAAATGTCACGATTTTTTTTTATTTTTTTTTTAGAATGTGTGTTCTAGGTATCAGCCTACTTTACTAAACGTCCCTTACTTAATTGACTGTCTAGACAGAGAAATTTAATACTTTAATAGAATCTGTCCAAAATTTCCTGTTTTTTATTTCATTACTGAGAAAAAAAAATACTATTAAATACTATTCATCGATTCCAAGAAAAAATATGAATAATCTTTCTATTTTTATTTTGCATCGTAAAGACTTAATGCATTTTAAAATTCGTAGATACTTATACGTAGAATAATATACCTGATTCTTTAATGTATAAATATATGTGTGTCCATGTTCAGAAAAGGAGATGCTTTAAGATCAATATCCGGTGAATAAAATGTTATAATGGCGAACAATTGCTGATTCTAGATAACTTAAACATACATTCGGAATCTAATATATACCTTGTACATACACTGATCTCAAATATGAACAATTTAATTATTCTTATGATTGGCCACTAGAAATATTTATAGGGGGGGGGGGGCTGCATGTTTCCTGTAGAGAGTGCGGCAGGAGGTGAAGTAAAGAGGATGACCAGGAACAGATTTGGCTCCAGCTATCAAAAAAAGAGAGCTAGTATTCGAAGAAGAAAAAACTGGACTTGTGGGCTTAGGTGAAGTAACACCAGAAACAGTTTAGCTTCAGCAAGCGAGAAAAAAAAAGTTGTGGGTCTGAAGAATAAATGACCTGACGTGAGGATGATCTGTAAGAAGAACTGACCAGGAGCTGAATGAGGCGTTGTTCTCTTGAAGAGCGAAACATCATAGTTTGAATGTGGACCATGCTGTTTTAAATCTTTTATGAGGTACAAAAGAGACAGAGGAAGTCATTTGAATGGTATTGACGTAAAACAGTAGCCAGAAAAGCTAACTGCCGTAATGTTTGTAAATTTTGGTTTGCTAAATACCATGAGAATAACATGAGGTAACCCTAAATATCACCCATTCATAGCACTTTAATAGCCATTTCAAATAATCTCTATTTGTTAGTATAGCAACCGCCATTAACCAGACTACTTTCCGAAAGCTCACCTTAATCACCATTTCAAATGGTCACTTCTTGTTACTATAGCACAACAACTATTAACCAGATTACTTTCCAAGAGCTGTTCCTGTGGTAGACAGTCAGTAGTGGATCGAGATTCTCTTCAACATGATATCCACAACTTGTGAGTTTTAGTCCCACTTTAATAATGAACCAAGTTACCACTCAATACAATATTTTACTAACCCATGGGCTTGATTTCCACTCCTATAAGGTATAAAATAAATTTTAAAATTCAATTCAAAGTAAAATTCAACTTTACTTTTTACGTAACGGTATCGACATTACTTTTTACTTAATAATGGTTTGGAACTACATCGTTCGTATTGATTCACTGTAATTCGTAAGTTTGGATGTGGTATTACTTGTAATATTTACTGAAACATTTTAATGAAATGCATTGATTTGACCTTTTACTTTGAATCTAGGACACTATTCGGAATTCATTTTAAGTTATAGATTCCCTTTGCATTAGTTCATAAAAATAAAAAAAAGTTCATGGCGTTGAAAAAATAATAAGATTATAAAATCATAAACCAGGCTTATACTATCTATTGCCATACAGCCCTACCTTCGTTCCAGCCTTGTTTTGCAATTTATAAATTAAAGCAAGGTCGTGGTGCCCTGGTTGGTTAGGGCGTCGTTCTCATTACCGAAAGATGGTGAGTTCGAACCCCGGCTTAGCCGAAGATCCGTCGTGTTCACTTATTTCGACTGGAGCACGTTAAATCCGTCGGGTCGCAATGTCCTCCATGTTCCCATTACAAATTAATACCTCTGAAGGTGGTTGGAGCCAGGCTTTGGGTCTTCACAGGTTTCAATCTCTAAATTGGAAGATTCAGGTGGTGCTGCCATCTATGAGCACAAAGTCGTACTTCCACCTTCGAATGAGGGTGCTCTATTAAAAAAAACGGAAGACGCTCCCTCTCTGACTTCATTCGCCTAGTCTGTCTGACGGGCGAGCTTGGTGTTGCTAAGTTTCATTAACAACAGCAACAACAACATATATTAAACCCTTTTCTTAAATTTACCAAAATTTTATGTGGCAATAGATTCTGTTTGATGATTAAATTATTCTTCAATCCAATATTTGTTGAATTGCAAACAGGTTTTAATTTTCTTTAAAAAAATAACAAAAAAAAGGCTGTGTGTGTTTTATTTTTCTTTAAAAAAATAAAACACACACAGCCTTTTTTTTGTTTACTTCACAAAAAAGATATATATGTTGAAAAATGGAATAGATTTTTGTTTTCATTGTGGTTACTTTTTGCATAATTATATCCAAAATTGCAACAGATCTCGTTAAGAACACTCTCAAAAAAAAAATCACAATATTTTTACATATTATATAACCTATCAAATCACTTGAAACATAAACTTTTTGACACTACGTTGCAGACAATCCAGCGTTCGAAAGCTGTTACATGGAATTTTAATTAAACCGCTTAAAACGCTTGCCGGGAGTTCTTTTCATAGAAAGTAAGTTGTACTCACGTGTCATACCTGGAAAACTGTGCGACACCCCTCCAGATAGATGTCATGGCGGAAGCAAAGCATGGATCTCATGTTCAGTCGTTGGGATCAAACTAGGAAGCTTATGCTCTGGAAAGCACTAGGACATGCTTTCCAGAGCACTTCTGAGACCTGTACATTAAAATTTAGAGCAAAGATATAAATAAGACAGTTGTGCTACAATTATTCTTATTTATGTATTTATATAGGAAAAAGAATCTGAAGAAATCAATAATTGTTTTATTTCTATAGTAAAATATTGTTCTCACCAACTGCATCTAAAAACTTTAATTTTCTGGATGCATTTAAACAGGCTAAAACACAGCAAAGGTAGGATTTACAAGGCAAACAAGTATAATATATATATATATATATATACATATAATTTTAATTCCTACTCAGGTTAACAAAGAAAAGTTTTAGTTTAGTTACTTTTTATTAAAGTTTGCATGCTCCGTTTGTGAAGCAAAAGTCAATATCGTTAATCCAATCTGTGTATTGCTTCGAATATTTTTATGTTTCGACGAGGTTTGATCTAAGAACATGAAGTTTCTAATCCGACGCTATGCCAACTTTACCAATCCAAGCAAATCTTACAATTCACTGTATTGCAGAAAGTATTTTATAAATAATTTTCATTTATTTTTCAAATAAGAAAAAAATTCTTACTCTCGCATATATAGTTTTTATTTCTTTCACTAATTTATTTTAAAATAACAAAATTGAATTTCCAAAGGAAGTTATAAATTCATTTACAAGATAATAAAAAATTAAATATAAGAATGTAAGAAATTTAGAGATGGTGATAGTAACTGTTGATGCTAACAAATGGCACCACTACACAACGGTGTATTTTTTGTTTCACATAAAACTAAATTTAATTAATGAATTAATATTTGAAAAAATTTATTAACATCATGTGTCTTTACTACAAGTTTAATAGAATTTGAACTTGAATGGATAATTGATAAGTATTTTATAAGCAATTGAAAATTTGAGTAAGATATAGAGAGTGTGAATTATTAAGAATTTATTAAAAACACAGAAAATAAAAAAATGATGTCATGCATTTTTCTTTCGTTTCCATAAATTGTTATAAAGATTGAGCATAAGTATTAAGATAATATGTTATAATATCTGCAGAATAATATTGTTTTATTTCTAGTAATGTGCCTAACGCTTCCTTATACAGAGAAAAAATAAAGGCATTAAATTTCTCTGTAATTCACCGATTAAAATTAAAAATATTTTAAATGATAAAATTAAATAAAATAATTACTAGAATTAAATCTGTAATAACTATAATTACTTGCTAATTAATTTAAGTATATTTTTATTTTGATATTAATAAGAGGGAAAGAATATCGTATAATCAATTTTGATATTAAGCGATGCTCAAAATAACTGAATATTCATGCATTAAACAATGTTTTAAATGCAACTGGAATTTTACATGAAACAAATTGTTTTAATTTATAATGAAGTCACGAGTTTTACTATTACTTCAGATTTTTCAATGTGTTTGTTCGGTTGAAATTTATTCTTAATAGATACACCTGGCAAAGATAAATTTTATGCAAATATTCAGCTTCTGCTTAAGATTTTGTGATTTAATGGATGTTTATCGAAACAAAATATAAACACAATGTCAATGAAATACACGTTTATTTTCTTATGAACATACACTGTATTTTCACTGCAAGAAATTCCGATTTTATATATATAAAATAAAACGTTAAATATTTATAAATAATCAATTTTTGTATTGTTCTGTAAAGGATATTATTGTATATATTGTTATTGGAATTTATTTTTAAAAGTATTTTGCAAAAATTATTGCATAATTTGTTTTAAGTAATAAAATGCATTTAGTAATGTAAACTTAATGTTACGTCCTCCCCCTTCCCAATTTTTTTATTCTTAACATAAAAAATGAAACAAGATGAACAAAACTATCGGAGAGCATGCAACATTTCTTTATACATTTTTAGAACAACGGAAGAAAAAAAAATCGTTTGACTCATGAGCTCAAAAAACAAAGCGATGAACGCGAAAAGAATCAAGCGGTTTACTCTTCTTGAGTACTTTTCCAACTTCTCTGAAAGTATTCATTGTCTCCTCTCCACCCACAATCAAATCCCTCGGAGCAGAAAACCCTCCCACAAAACGACAGAGGGTGGTGGCGCCAAATACGCTCTTTGCACTTAGGGATCGAAGAGCGCGCCCGAATTCAGTTGTCGGTTGCACAGCGTCAGCGACAAGTTGCAGTTTGTATGGATGTAACAATACCAGGATGTTATTGCTAGCCATGATTGCAATCTTCGCTCTTCTTCAAGGTAAGCTCACCAAAGTCATTCAATATTAGGAAATATTTAACTGCTGTCATAAAATGTTTTTAAATATTTGTCTTTGAAACTAAACATTTTATTAATTTTCTTAACATAATATTTAAAAGATTTCAGAAACAAGCAAGTAAGTTTTAAGGAACGAGAAACAATTTGTTTTGCTCTTTGTCAATTATTTTTTGTTCTCAAAATAATTTTAGAAAATATTTGAAATTTATATAAAAGCATAGAAATATTTACACAATATATTTTTCATTTTTAAATATTTGTTTAACAAGATTTAAGTAAATTTGTTTTCAAATTATACTTGATCATTTATAAGAAAAATTTTTAAAAAATTTCTTCAGAAGTTTTTAAAATTACTTTATTATTAATATAATTATATAATTTATAGCTTTGTTTTCTGCATTTATTTAACTTCATAATACTTTTTATCAAATTTAACTAACGTTATCTCATAAAATCATTGAAACAAAATTAATTTAAGTTTATTCTTTCCGTGTATTTTGTTTATTACTGTAAAATAATTTTATTTGAAATATTTAAAAAAATATGTCAATTATTTTATTGCTTAAAATAATCAAATTATTTAAGAAATAAATATATTAGATTGGATGGGAGACATCATTCGCGTATTTTTTTTCCATTAAGAATATAATTTTTTAAAGTTTTTAAAGAGTTTTAAATCTTAGAAATTTTTAATGTTACTTCTTGAACATTTCAAAATTGTATTCTACATTATTAAAATTTTCACGTTATAAAATATCATTAAACATAGAAAAAGCTAGTTAAAATATTAATATATATTTTATATTGTTAGTAATTCTATAACAAAATAGTAACGGTTTAGGAAAAATCATTTTTTACGAAGTATTATTAAAATTTGTATAAAAAGTTAAATTTTACTAAAAGGGTTTTTTCATACTACATCAAAACATTAATTAGTTTACACATTAAGAAAGCTAGAAAATATTTTTACTTAAAATATATTTTAATTTGTATAAATATTTGTCTTGACAGCTTAAAATTTAATATAAAGAAATATATTTAATATTTTATAATTTGTCATTAATAAAAATCGTATTATATTTTAGTTTTATTAAATACTTAAAGCTAAACACATTCAAAAAAATTTTCACAAATTTTAATTTAAAAAAAAATTTAGTCACAAGCTATTTTTGACATTAAACCACAATTTATCGTTTTATAATAATATAAAAAAAATCTAAATATCAATTAAATTCCAAAATTTCTGCAAGTTTCGTGTTATTAATTAAATTAATAATGTTAAATTTATAACCAATTATTTCCGTTTAAGAAAATTTCCTCTTAATTTATATTTATTTAGTATTTATTTTTGAAGTATCTGGTTGTTGCATTCACATCAAATAATATCTTTCAAAATTACAGTAAATTTGAGTAAAATTTAAGGGAGAAATATAATTTATAAACAAAAAGTCGTTTTTAAAACTCATTTTATGACATTATATAATGATGGCATATTGCAACAAAAATCAATAATTATAGCCATAAATATTACTAATAAATTATGATTTTGCATTTGTTTTATAATTGTAGTAAACTGATTTTAAATAAAATTTCTTAAATGCAAAATTTTAATGAAATTTAAACATCATTGATTATAGGTAAAATTAAAAAATTTTATTTACTATTGTAAAGTATAATAAGAATTTTAATCAATATAAAAATAAAATTACAATACAATTTACCGATTAAATTCTTCTAATTTTTAATCACTTAACTATAAATTAAAAATTTAATCGTAATCAGTGGTATTATCTAAAATTAAATTCATTCATTAAATTTTTATTCCTAATGATCAATTAAGAAAGATTGAAAAATCACCCAATAAATAACAATGATTAATCATATAAAACAATGAATTGATAAATTGCGATGTTAATTTAGGAAAAAGAAAATAAGCAGCTTAGGTCGTAGTAAATAAATATTTCTGGGAAAGTCCAAACAAAAAGAAATTAACTATGCGTTAAGTAAAATAGACGCTGTTTTGTAGATGTTCGTAGAGAAGAAAATTAACGACACACTCCTGTGTCACGTGACGCTAACATTCGTGTTGCCATTAATGAAGAGAAACTTGCGCCCACCATTAATTTTATCACTCAAAACGATTCTGTCCTCATGATTGCAGATACACCAACGCAAACAATTTATCAACAGCTTTTGCGTCTTGAATCACGTGACAAGAGAGACGGAGTCATAAATTGTCACCATCGCACTTCAATGTAAAGAACGGTGAAAGCAGCTTTGATTGGCATTCGGAATATTTAAGGTTTGATTTATGATTTTATGTAGTTCGATTATCCAGTTTAAAATTGAGTTTTCCAACTCGTGAACAAGATTTGAAATTAGAACTAAATTCGGTAGTGTTAAATGTCAGATTGATCCCTAATACACATTCTTTATGTAAGCTTGATGATTTTGAGTGGAACATCATTTTCTCTTTCGGAAGGTAGCTGATTCGATACTGTCTTTAAAAACAATTGATTTGAAAATCTATTTCTGAATTAATCTTTCGTGCCTACCTATAGGTTTAAAAACTTAGACTATTGTACCAACTCAGTTGAAGACTGCGTCATTTGAACATTGCTAGGAAAATAAAAATGGTTTGAATTTCGAAACAGCTACTTCTGCTGAAAATTTCCATTTCAACCAAAAATGGCAACATCTAAGGCGGGGAGTTCATGTGATAAGTTCTGACATGCGGAAGATCTGTTGTATTCACTAATCGCGGCACGTTGGTATGTCGCTGTCTTCCAACAGTGCGGCGTAATGTGGTGCCCAGTTCAGAAGTGGATCTTTTTAATTGATCGCAATTAAAATTACGAGATGATTGTGTTTAGTCAAGTTTTTTTCGACAAAATATGCAGCTGGAAACATATTGTAAGCAAATATATGGAAAGGTGGAAAATTGTTCTACTGAGCAAACATTGATAGGGTAGTTGATAGCTATCAACTATCGTATTTAAAGTGAGGAGGGGGAGTTGCCAGCTTAAAAGTCGATCTTGTGTTCAAAAATATCGTTGATGTGGTTATTTTATTTTTTCCTTAAAAGTAGGCCAGTACAGTCAGGTCAGAGTGATCTGTTGAAAAGGCTCATGATTGGGAAGTATTCTGATTTATCGTGTTCACTAAGGATGCCTGTAACACTTTCCCTTGGCCTTGCGTGTCTCTTCGCTGGTGTAGAAAGAAGGATACTTACTCAGATGTCGACTTAGTCAATTGACTGTAGCTCACAAATTAAGAGAAATAAAAATCTAATATGATTTATTCAGTAAAAAGTCCTTTTTACTGAATCAGTGAAATGCGTATTACCTAAAATAACATTTAATGATTTTAACTACTCAATGCTAGACTTATGATTAATTAATACGGCCTACAAATAAGAGATAACCCAAAATGTTGAACATACCTTCGAAATTTGTTTAGTGTGATACTTTTCACATATAATGTAATTTTTAAATAAAATATGACGTTCATTGCTAAACATTTGTTTTCAAAATTTACATTTAGTATTACTTATTACCTGGAAATAAATGAAACCATATTAAGATTCATTCAATGTGAAATATATTTCCATGTTGTATATTCTTATGTCCCAGTTCTTATCTGGATGGTTTAAATATGTATCCAAAAAAGTTTATCGTGTCTGTTACCACTTAATAATACTTGTAACCGAAAGATGGTTCAAACTGCTAAACATACATTCAAATAGTGTTCGGTTCGACAGTTGTTACCTGTTAACAATTCCTGCAAATAAAGAGTAAGGCATAAAATGTTAAACTTAAAATCTACATTTTAAATCATTTGGTTCTTGGCGATGTGTCTTCCATGTTGAATTTCACAATTTCACAAAAAATAATTGAAGTGATCATGATTCAGTATTTTATGAATGAGGACATTTTTGCGAATGCAAAAATAATAATAATAATAATTCATACAACGTGGCCTGAAATTATGTGGCCTTTATATAAAAGATAATTCTGTTACAAATAATTGATTTCCATACTTGAAAAACGAGAAAATATATTGTAGATGCACATTAATTTGCTTGACATTGTTTTCTAATGTCCTAATGTAACGTAATGTAACGATTGTTTAGCAGAGTCTTAACTGTGGAAAATAATATAACCTTACAGCTCCCTGTATAATCAATCATTGAAGATTACTTGCAGCTCAATGTGAACTATCATTTGTGTACAAGAAATACAAACTGCTTTTCATATAAAATACTGTTATGAGTGTCTTAATAACATCCGAAGTATTTTGGCTTTTTTAAGGGAGTTTTTACAGATAATAGTCAATACTCACGAGTGATATTAAAAATCCCAATCAAATATTCCATCCCTTATGTATGCATAAAATAAATTGTAACATCTGTTATTTAATTATATTAATCTCGAACTGAGGGACTCTCAATTAGAAGAGTAAGATCTTGAAAGGAGGAAACGGAAAAATGTTTGAGCCATTTAGATTCTAAGCAAAGTCATGAATATGTGGAATCTCCTATAATCACCACAAATTCGAGACATACTGTTTACGCACCATATGGATTAGGCCTACGCATGGGCTACTTGAAAGTCTACCCAACTTTTTAACTTAACCTACTTTTTAACTTAAAATGAAATTCTTTTTTTTACGTCTAGCAAAAACTCCGGGAACCCTGTACTTTCAATGGGGTGCTTAACATCGTGATGTTGCGAGGAGAAATTCAAGTTTTTAGTACATATTCTTTGGGTGCTGCATTTGTTGACAAAGTTCATGTGGTTTTATATCTTTTAATCTAGGACATATCTACGGGCTCATGCACAAGGATTGTGCTTTATACAAAACACCGGGGGTTAAGCTATATTTTTACTGAATGAAATTAATCAAAATAGTGAATTCAATCCATTTCGGATTCATAGGTAGAATTATTCGAAACTTGATGAATCAATCAGAGAAATTATAATTATTTTACCAATCAATGCAAAATTAGTTTAATTCTAATTTTTACCATTAATATGAAACTTTTATTGGTTGAATTACTTTGATAACAAGATTTCTAAAGTCATTTTCCTCGTGTTTCACAGACATTTTTTGGTACTGAAAGTATGCAATACGAACTCTAAACCAAAATCTGTGCGATAACTTACTTGGAAAAATGTCGTTATCGTTGAAAGACATGAGTTCTACACACGACACAGTCGAGATCCAACACGTTCGTTTGCAATACCCCTTGGCTCGTATGAATAGATGTGGAGATGTCACGTGCCGACCTATTCATTTTACTATAGTTCACAATTACGAGGCGATCGACATTGCTTATAATGTCTTTTTAGTTGCAGGAAATCGGCAGTTCAAACCCTATAGAGTAAATAAACTAAGTCTCAGTAAAAATTATGGTAGTTCATTTTTGCATGAAGAAAAAACACAATAATTATGATTTAAGAATCTAAAAAATTCTATTTAATGCCAAAAATTATAATAGTTTTAATTATAGGAAATGGAAACACACACACATGAACTATTTAGCTTATTGCATCTTCAGACTCAAATACTTGAATACAGTGTTTGTCAATTTCCAAAACAGTCATTCCCTAAAAATATTTGCCTAAAATAATTAAATGCTGAAACTCAATAGTAATATAAAAAAGGAAATTATTAAAATTTTACTAATTCTTGGATTCTAATATCTTCTATGTTTATTCCATGTTTCCTCTCAAATCAAGTGTCTTTTCCGTAAATAATTTAACTATTTATAAGATCTTATAGTTTAGGAAAAATATTTGATTTCTTAGATAAGATTCGGAAGATAATTGAAATTCTCAAATGAATAAAAAGGTAAACACAGCTGTTTAATCTTTTTAATTGGTATGATTCTTCGAAGGTTATTTCCGATTTTCTTATGTCAGGGCTTTTATGATACATTTATAAGGGAAGTCAAAAATAAAACAATTTAAATATTATAGATTCGTTACTTTTGATATGAATTCATAGTACAAAGCGAAACTGAACCACCCTTATTTTGCTGATATAGCACTTGAATGTTAAGCGTTCTGGTGTTCAGTTGACGGGTTCGATTCCCAGCTTGGGAGTAAATTTCTGCATTGATTCAGAATTCTCTTTAAATTATTTATTCGCTGTATTCCAAATATAACCATGATTAATAAAACTGATTTTTTGGAAGTGCTTACAACAAGACGAACAGAAACAGGCATGCTACTGTCTCTTTATTAAGTACATCTATTTTTTCATTTGACAGCATGTATTTGTCCATATTATACATACATACTTAGCAGTGCAGGTGAGCCTCGGACTCAGCCTTAACGGATGTGGAACACTCATTAGTTAACAAGTAGCTCTTAATTTTGGACCACAAACACGTGACGAGATCACACCTGAGTTAGCACTTTTTTCTCCATATCCTGGGTACACCATGCTCTAATTGTAAAAAGAACATAGAACAAAAAAGTAAACAAATGGTAGTAGAATAAATAAGCGGAACTAAAATTGTGTTTTAGATTAAAAAAGTCATTTTTAGTATCATTCCTAAAAATGAATTCTCCTCTTTGAAAGATATCATACATTTAATTCATAATTTTGAAAATTTGTTGGGTAATTTAATCAAAATCAAATTAAATAAATTACAAATCACAAAGAAAATTTTATCTCGACGTAGTCAAGGCTCTAATTGTTAAACTGGAAAGCAGTACTTTGGGAATATGTTTCCGTTAAAATGACCTAAGATGCTATTCTTATTATTATAAATCATGATACACATTATTTTTATGATTAAAGAGATAGAGAGAGATATTGCTCCACAATATAAATAAAAACCTATAAGCAACAGATTTCTTTGTAATGCATACGTTGTTATGTGAAGTAAAGAGTGGATATGGGATTGATTAACAGGCATGTGAAAAATTAATCGGTTAAGCTCAAACAATTTGTTACATTTAATCCGTTTCAAAAGAAAATTTAAATATTTATGTAAGTAGACCCCCAACTTTATAGTGAATAATATCGGAACTTCTTTTTTATACAACGAAAATCTTCAAACGGTAATAACATATTTGTTAAAAATTTTACTTACATTTTTCTTTCGATTGTTCTGTTTAAACTCATCTTAATGTTTCATATAGAAATAAATTCATTTAAAAAATTAATGTACTAGAATGAAATAAGTAACTTTACAAGAAAAATAGTTATTTTCTGGAATTTTCTAGTGATTGTTTATTTATATATTCGTATATATTCGGAGATAAATATCCCACTAAATAATTCATAACAGAGTAGTAAACTCAATTTTTAATTTAAAATATTATAATTAATAAATCTTTTTAAAATTTTCTGAGGTTTCCTCCCTTGAAACACGTGAATATGAACCGCTTTTTATGAAAAGACGTTTTGTGATAGGTTTACGTAACGAGGGCTCAATCTTTCTGGCGTTACTAAATACATAAATTTATACACCATCTAATTGTCATTGAAAATGTTCTAAAAATTATTAGAAATCAAAAATTTACAAGCTTTCTTCCTCATTCGATTCTATCGATATGATTATTAAATATTTCGCAATCTGATGAAAAATTCAACTAGTCATGTGTTCGATTCTCATTTACACCCATAGAATCTGCAATCATGGTCGAAAAGCGACCTATCTAACAAATTAAACAAAAAAAAAATATTTAAATTTAAAAAAAAAAAAAAAAAAAAAAAATCGCTGTCTGAAAATTTTTCCAATCTGCCTCAAAATATTTAGTTATTTAAAAAAAAGTAAAAGTTAAGGATGAATTTCGCAATCATTTATAAATACATTTTGATGTCACTTTTAAAATAAGAATAATATTCTAATGCATCATTAATAAAATTTTATGTTCATTTAATAATATGCCGTATATGATAACACATTTTTATAAATTTATTTCCTCATGAAAAGATACTCTGTGGATTTCTTAAATTTCTTCAAGACAATTTTCCTTACGAAAAATTCTTTTTATGGTTGTAGTTATTTAGATTTCTATCATGTATTCTCACATTTCTCTTGCTTAAATAGAAAACAAACATTCATCGTAAGCGGAAAACAAGCGAATTTTAAACACACTTCAGAAATTAAGTAAATACTTTTCTTAAGCGGTAAATATAAATATGCACAATTGCTTAAACATACTATGAATATTCTTTTTTATAATCAAACCGATATAACAACGTATAAATTGCAATATATTTGCAGAAAAGTTGCAATAAAGTTTTCTTTTCACGAAATGAAGCCAGAAAATTTTTTTTTTTTTTTTTAATTCTTTCAAATGATAAACTTGTCTATAAATATTGTTCAATATTAAGAATAAGCTTATTTAAATTTATATTTCTAAGGAAAATATTTGATTTTAGGGAAATATTCAAATCCATTTATTTAAAATGATTTATATCGTGTATAAAAATAAGCATAATGTTTATATAACTCAAATATATATTAGCATATTTTACATGATAATTGTATTTATGTAGTTCAAAATAGAGACTTTTCTCTGTAAAATAAAGTATGCAGTATATATATTTTAGAAAGAGAACTTTTATATACTAAGCCGCAAGCATTAAAATAAATTATTTCACATAAATTTGAAAACGTTGGGTACCAAATTATTTCCAGAGGAAAACAAGTTAAAAGTCTAGAAGAAGAAAAATAGCAACTCTAAATATTTCTTGGCGACAAAAACTCGGGAAGACAAATATTTTGAACTGAAGAAAAAGAATTGGAGTTAGTCTCGCAAACAAAATATTTCTTAGTACTTTTATAACAATTTTAGATTTTCGTATTTCTCATATTATGTGATATGAATCGAAGCATTTTTGTAATTGCAAAATGTAATTATGAATTGCCACTCTTAAAATATAATTTTTACAATTACGATTAATCTTAAAATATATATAATATATATATGACTATTAAGCACATCTATAACCATTTTATAATTTTAGACAAAATCAGATCACGAAATTCACACCTGCGGTGGCGCCCTTGTCCTTATAATTGAGCATCCCCTTAGTTGAAGTATTTTAAAGACTATGAACTATTTAACATAATATTAATTTATAATACTCTTAGCATGTATGGACTGATTAATCTCTCTGTATAATGGCTTCCCTCTAAATCAAGATACGAATCCACAACCTTCCAAACTAAAACAAATTTTTATCAAATTATGGTCGATCCATACATATGTGTGAGCATTTATACTATTTAAATTATGTCAGATATATACTTTTCTGTATATCTGTTTCTGTTGACTGATGTTCTTTTTATGCTGACAACTATGAGCGTTATTTCAAATTATGGTCAAATGTAAAAGAGAAAATCAACAACTGATTAGTAGCGTCTTTTCTCCACATTACAAAACACCAGTTTAGAGATATTTAATGAAAATTGACGCTTCCATGTATCAGTCATTAATTTGGCCCAATAGTAAACCCATATTTTTTATGGCTCAAAAAAGAGGCCTTCATTGGAAATTAATTGCAGCCTTTTACTGTCAAAAGTATTTTAATGGTAAAATAGGTAAATGTCAATGTTATAAATATCAGCTAAGCAGTTCTCATCATAGGCATCGATCTGTGTAGTTTCATACACAACCTCTAGGATCAACGGGGCTTTTTGGTAGGGCAGAGAAGATCACATGTTCTATAAAAATTTAAGCGATGAGGAAGATATGTTACTCTTCTTTATGCAAATACAGTTCCGTTAACTTAATAGCTATACGCGCTACCCATCACATCAGTAAAGTGAAGCAACGCTTGCTGTGGACACCAATTGGTAAGGTGCTTACACTCTCCCTCACTAGATTTGTAGAGCCTTCGTGGGACAAAACTTTGACGTGTAAAGTCCACTAGCTAGTGTGGTATGCGTATGTAGAAAAGAGGATGCCATCTCAGGTATCGTGACGGTCGGTTCAAAATTATGAGGCACTTGGTGATAGGTGAATATTTCAAACCTTGACCTTAGGTGCAGTCTGGGGTTCACCTACAAGGCTATGTTCATGCTTTCTAATTCATGTCTGTTATTGTGAAAGCATGGGAGATTTCCTCTTTTGCGATATATGAATATGTCCCACAATCTTTGAGAAATTCTTCCGGAAGATAATTAATTTATGGTGTAGATAGTAAAATACCCTAAAACATCCTTTAACCTTCAAGCTATTCACTACTCTGTATCAAGGTGTACTTCCCCTTGCTGAATCTGAATCAGCCCTTTTATGGAAAAAGTAACCGTAGTACGACAAAACAAATATCTTATTAAGTTATCTTAATATTGAAGTTGGTAATTAATTAATAATTAATAATGAACTTTAAGAATAGGAATAAGAATAAAATATAAACTGAAAAAAATAGTTTTTAGTTGATTTTTAATTTTTACTTGACGAATTTTCGAATATTTATCTTAGAAGAAAACTAAACGGTGCAATATGTTAACAGTCTATGAAGTTACTGTGAAACCTCATATTAAATTCATTTCCTGCATTACAATATTGTTTTCATACTTTTGAATGGGCCTTTGTTCGAGTTTAAAATTCTTGAAACATAATATGCTGTAATGCCCTGAGAAATTAATGTAAACTTCCAAGAAACCATCAATGGCTGAATTGCGTGCAGCGGAAAAAAGAAAAGTTTGGTAAAAGCTGCGGAAGTACTTTGGTGAAATCCAGATGCAGAATGCATACCGATGGATTTTTACCCTTTTATTTCTTCATTCAAAGCTTCTCTCAGTTGAAAACTGAGTTCGCATGCCATTCAGGTTGAGCCAAATCGGAAATACTGCAGTCAGATTTGTTAAACCGAATATCATTATAACCAAAAACAGAAAAGAGTTATTCGAACCGTCTTATGTTGACGACGTGCAGATGTTTTAGAAAAATTTCATGTGGAACAGTTTCCTTATAATTGTTCTGTACATCATGTTAGTTTATGCGTATATCTGGTTGATTTATCATTTCACTTATCAAAAAGAAAAGAAAATGTTTGCAGTGGATTGTTTGTGCAATTGTTAGATAGTGGTGATCAATTTTAGATCATCATGCTAACAGTGCAAGTAGATGAAAGATGGTATTTTTATACATATACACATATAACGTTTCAGGTGATACTCGGACAGTACATTAATGTAAATGAGTTTGGAATACTCGCCTATCACTAAGTGTTTCGTAATTTTGAACAATTTTCTTATAACGAGGTCAACACCGGAACTGGCACTGACCTCTCCACATTTATGCCACACAAGCAGAAGGACTTAGTACGTCACAGATTACCATGGACACGTCCACAACTGGCTCCTAAACATTTGAAATGTTTAGAATTAGAGAAAACAAGTATTAACCTACAGCTCATATAAGTGATATTGTTGGGACATAATTTTAAAGTTATATGTTGGGCTCTTTAGGCTGTATGATAAGAATTCCTGTTTACTATGGAAAAGCTTGATCATATACTCTTCAATGGAAAATCTCATTGTTTGTGTCAGACAAATTGTGGAGTTTTATAAAGAGATTGTTGTAAAACCCCATCGTTTTTAACTTTATTTATTACTAATTTCTAGTTCTCAATTTAAAGATTCGTAGATGCAAACATTTACATATAAGATGAACTACAGGTAGTTTTCCATTAGCCGGGCGCAAGCAAAAAATCACCATATAATGCAGAATTCCGGATAATTTCTTACAACCACAAAGGAAATGTTTATTTGGGTCCATGTGCATTATTCTCTGAATTCATTCAAAAAAAGCACGTTTTTCTTTTTTTTTTCCTCCTATCTTATGTTAGTTTTTAAAAATTGTTGAAAATTTAGGATTTACTCACAACTAAAAAACTCTCTTTTATTTTCAAGAAAAAAAAATATTGGCAAAGTATGTAACATGCGATCAGAAACATGAAATGACGTTGTCTTTTTGTGACGAAGTCTGTTGGGGGTGCAATCATTCAACGTGCCGCACGAAAAAGAACATTAGCAATGGTACGTGGTTCGAATCGTCCAGATTGAGTTTTCAAATATCTTTGAGGTTGATTGAGATTTATTTGGATTTATTGAAATTTTTTGAAATTTATTTGCGGACAGATTATATTAGTCAAATGGTATGAAATATGATATTTCGTTGGCTGTTTTGTCATTCACTTAACTTGGCGACTTAGCTCGCATTAGGTTCACTATATTGGTGGCATTTGCGTCCAGCTAAGGAAAAAGTACCATAATAGGGTTGGAAATATATTATAAGATTTCATTTTGTCATTCCTTTTATTTTCCGTACATTTTCGCTCACACATATAAATTAATAATAAATTTTGAGTCCATATTAAACCATGCTTCTTCTAGGAAACATTTTGATTCCCTTATATTAAATTCCTGTCTAGATCACCACAAGTTTTTTCGTAAGTAGTTACCGGGCACTACTTTTAAAGGATTCTGGTAATCGTAAGATGATATAGTATTAGGTTTTGATATTTAGTATTTAAATGTAAATATTATATACATTTCATTTTTATTAAATTTTACTTAGATAAATTGATAGTATTATAATATTTTGTTGTATATAATGCCTTGGAAAAAAACTAAAATTAAAACATTTTCTTTTACAAAGTACATTCTCACGGGAATAATCATATCAGGTAGCACTATGAAAGTTGTTGGATTAACATTTAGATAAAGGATTGATATTTTAGTACCAATTGTAAATTAAGATACGTAAAACTTTTTTTTTTCAAAACTGTGAAATAATTAAAATTTAAAAGAAGCTTAAAAATTTTAAAGAAGTCATCATTAAATAAGACCGAGTTCAATTTGTGATAAACAATAATTTAAAATAAGATACATTTGAGATACACTTGAAGGCCTTTCGAATGACTAACATACTTCAAGGAATCGAGTTAGAAAAGAAAACATATCAATTAACATATTAAAGCGTAATGATAATTGCTGTAATTAGCTTATCAAAAAAATTCAGCTTCCCCAGTAATTGGGTCATATTCAAGTCACAAACTCATGAGCTAATCAGGAGAATTGCCACCTCTTCATAAACAGTTTCATTATTCTAATTTCATCTAAAAAAGGCATGAAGGCACTAAAATTAATTCTGTAAAGAAATTGTAAATTTTAACTCGGAACTTGACATATATAACAGTAATTTCCTTTGAATCTTTCAGCACAAGCAGCGTCACTTGGATTATTGCTGACTGTAAAATCTTTACAGTAGACCGAATGTATGTTCAGTGAAGTATTCTACTTTATTTTTAGGAATAGTGACCTTCGCATGCAGGTATAAGTTAATCTACCAATTCATGATTAGTTATTTTATTGTGTAATGCCTTGTTCACCAGATGTAACAGTCATGGAAACAATTTGTTATGAAAGACAATAACTTTTTATCAGTACCACAATCTAATACTGAGATTGGACGTTTAGGAATGAATTCCGTTTAACTTTGATTTTGAGCGAACAAATACATGAGAAACTATAGCTTGCTGTGCTTCCATTGTTGGTGCTTGGAAATTTCCATATTTATTTTTGAAGCGACCCGCCAATGTGGGGTATTTGTATAAAAGATAATTACAGAAGATAATAAAATACGGTGGGTATGAAAAATGATTTCAACATTCTTCATCTGTTAACCTGCACACACACACACACACACACACACACACACACACACACACACACAC